>LPNX010704642.1:3557-26905 GCA_001517045.1 Pseudotsuga menziesii
GCCATGCAAAAGTGGAAAAATCCTCAGATTTTTCCAAAGTACAATTATGTACACTTCATGTACATGGAGTTGCCACCTAGTCAAAATAGGTGGGCAACAGTCCCCAACCTGCCTTCCCTTGAAAAATTGGGGGTCTGCTCTAGCCGTCTTGGAAACTCGTCTCCGTGTTCCCCGTCCCCCCGCCCCCTCGTCCCTGAGGCTAGTGCAACATAGTTAAATTCTAATCTAGCATTGTGTATTTGGGTATTTTTCTATTATTGTGATTTATGCTTGAACTTTGAAGACGTGTCTACTATTGCTACAAATCTACTAAATTCAACACTAATGATTTTGAATTCCTAGTGAAGAGGGATTTGACATTTAGCAGACTCATCTTTGCTCAAGGCCAACCTATCCTCTCACAAGGAAGGCACCCTAGGGGAAACTCCAAAGAGATTCCTCTTTCTAAGATCAACTTGTGCTTTTATAATCTTACTTACTTTGAGTAATATCTTTTGTTGATCTTGCCATAACACACATTTTAATAAGTTCAATATTAACACTGATATGGACAATTTGCACTTCCTTGAATATATAATGTGTTAATGTTATCTTATGCGTGAATTTTCATTTCGTATGTTATGTTGATGCAATTTAATGACGTGTAATTAATTTATATAGCTCTATATTGTCTATACTTGGCAACATTTATCAGTGGGTAGAAGGCGTGTTTTGACGTCTATAAACAACATTAAGGATATTTTGTTAAGCATGTAAAGCTCTAGTTGGGGACCCATTATTAACTGTGAATACAATAGGTTCTTAAGCATAGGCTATGTAGTGTTGGCCATTGCTGTAACTCGTTTTAATATCCCTTCAAGTAGTATTGCATTAGACATGACTTGAACACGGATTTTCTTCTACGTGCCTTGAGTATATCGAAAGACCCCATAGGAATCCTGAAACCTTCCCTGGACCATTGTAGTGCACCCTAGGGGAAACTCCAAAGAGATTCCTCTTTCTAAGATCAACTTGTGCTTGTATAATCTTACTTAATTTGAGTAATATCTTTTGTTGATCGTTTTGTTATCACCAACCTTGTAGTTTCCTGTGTGAGGTGGATCCAGGATGGATGGTAGAGGGACAAGCAACTAAGGAGGTGGAACCAAGACTGCTTAGACTCCCAAATGGATGGTTGTCACGCCAATCAAGGCAGCCTTCACTTTATGTGTCTTAGCCCAAGACAACAAAGGGGGAGATCTAGATCTACTCCCGACAGGAGAGATCAACCTAGACACCAGATCAGATCAAAAGGACTTTGAGGTACGCAAGGTGTAAGGTAATGGAAACCCTAGATCTATGGATGATGTCACGAGGTGAGCCAAAGCTTTGGATCAGGGCTTAGGAAGTATGAGGTTCGATCCAAAGTGGGACACAGATGACCCATAAGGTAAAAACTAGATCTGGGGTTGAGGTACTAGCAACAAGTGAGAATATCCTCTGCCTTGGGAAACGTGACCAATGCAGGGAGGTCAAGGACAGGATTGGGGCTATCTAGTACCGATGGATAGACTCGATGAAAGATATGACAAAGTCAAAGTACCTGAGTCACTAGGGAAATGTTAGTTTACAAGGAAAGAAGGCCAAAGAGGGGGTAGCGCTAGGGTTGGAGATCAGTCCCTGTCAGATCTAGGGCAATGGAGTCACTATTTGTCCAGCGTTGGAGGAAACCCACCTGGGAAATACCCCGATCTACAGACCCAGAAAGATATTTGGCTGGAAAAGTAAGTGTATGGGAGAAACTAGTAGCAAGGTGGCTAGCGCTAGGGTTTGGAAGGGAAGATCCTCAGATCTAGGACAATTTGGAGACCACCAGCTCAACGTTGGAGGAGAAATGGAATGAGGATGACTTGATCTACAAACCCAAGTTGGAAAAATGCCGAAAAGTCAGATCTGGGAAAAAGTCAAAAAAATGATGAGGAGCGCTAGGGTCCTGGAAGACAGTTTCTCAGATCTAGGGCCACCTGTCAGCATCTAGCTCAACATTGACGATGATTTGGAGAGAGGAGGACTTGATCTACAAACCCAAGAAGGAATTTTGCCAGAAAAATCAAATCCCGAAAAAAGTCAGAATTTCATGAGGAGTGCTAGGGTTTGGGAGGATTGTTTCTCAGATCTAGGGCAAACCAGGCAGAATTAGCTCAGTGTTGAAGATGAATTGGCGAGGGGAAGGCCCGATCTACAAAACCCAGCAGTGGTTTGTCTAGAGATCGAGAGGTTAATTTTTAGTATTTTTTGGTTTTTTATTATTTATGAAATTTTCAGTAAAATGAAGAAAAACATGTGTCAATGGGTTGAGATCCGGAAGAAAGGAACTAACCTACAGATCTTACTTGGAAATCCTTGTTGATGCCTTGAAGGTGATGATCCCTGCTATCTCGATCAATTTGAGAAGACCTGTGTGATTTCTAAGCCCAACGTTTTGCTTCAAGTGACCACTACGCCCTCTCTCTTGCACAAGCAAACGTCAACAATATCAGATTTACCGTGTCATGAGAAAAAGACAAGATCTACAGAAAAGTAACAAGATGTAATCATAGATCACAATGAAGCTAATGAAAACCCCCTGATACAAGACGAAGCCAATCCAAGCGAGTTGAGGATCCCTTGCAAAAACGCCCAAGATGAAGTCGCCCTCCTGTAGACAAGACAATGATCCTGAAAAAATATAGATCTCACACATTTTTCCCGAATGCTAGGAAGCAAAAGACTTTCGAATCACCATCTAAGAACACCAGATGCAAAGGAGATCCAAAAAATATCCACAAGAAAGTTTTTCTATTAATAAGATCTAAGAGCCAAAGACCCCTTACAAAGGAGAAGCTCTCTCTTTTAAATAGAAACGAGAGAACCGAAATCCTAACCACTTTCAAAACGAGTGGCTAAGATTAAAAGATATAAATGTTCTAATCAATGGTTGAGATGAGCTCAACATACAATACATGGATCAATATAACCATAAAGTACCAAAGTAGACTAGATCACCCATAAAGAGGGTACCCCACTCAACAAGAAATAAATGAAGCACATGGTGGGTCCATGGAGTGTTAACTAACTCCCTCTGGGTGTACCCATGGCACAATATAATATAATATTTTAATTTTTTGACTTTGTGCCTCATTGAGGAAATCGTGAGCCTCCCAAAAGCTCCAGAAAATAATATAAAAATGCCCCAAAAAATAGGTGTGGGCCCAATCAGGTGCTGCAACTGCGGGAGAAGGTGCGGAGGACATCACATTCATCATCATGACTCATCCCATGTCATTTCCTTGCCTCAGTAGCCTAAATCGATTTCTTCAATAGCCATTTAATCATTTTTTAATCTGCCTTGGGAAATGTGAACATGCCAAAACAACCTCCTAGGGTGTCTGCGTTGTCCAACTGAGCCCACCAGGCTTTCTGGGATGGGGGTACTATGGTACAATCAAGTGGCTGCACCCCCTATGCCCTATACAACGACCTAGGAGATCCAATAAAAACATCTCCCTGCTCGGACACATCATCCTGTGAAGCAAAACTGCATTAGAAGGGTAAAATGAGCCTGGCCATCTTTGCAATTGCCCGAAACTGAAAATAAGCTATCTCACTAGACTTAGAGAGTCCAAATCCATCTAGGGTGTATCCTCATACCCTTTCCAGGTCTCTACCTGATCATCAACAATATCCAATAGACAATATAATCACCTGTAAATGACTAGATACCAATAATATAACTCAGACTGTCATCCATTTGCTGCAAGTGTTACAAGGCTAAGACATGCTCTACAAATCATTTAAGTAACAATCATAACAAGTAGCAGTCGCCTCACTGGCGGTACATCAACCAACTACATATATAAGGTTTTATTTATTATTACTCAGACCAGACTTTCAGGACTATACTCGCTTCATAGTTGTGGTCAATTTGCTAGTGAAGGGTGAAGGCTACAATTTACAGGGTTAGGACAAAGGATGACTACCAATTCAACATTGTGACACTTCGGATATGGAAAGGGAATACTCACTATAACCATATGCCGGAGAAACAACAACACAGGGAATGTCAGTGCCTCACAAATGGTTGAGTTGTTCAGAGAGTGCTTATTCAACTTAGGCATCATGTCTACATCAAGTTTGATCCAGGTTCATTAGGATCATCAATTTTATTTCCATGGCCTTTTTGGCCTATATGACCCTTTGGGACTTCACCAACGCTTAAAAGCACAACTAATTGCAGCTTTCATCAAGGACATATTTAGATTTATAAGGTCAGCAATATTTGGATATAGCATATATTTAATCATTGCTTTTGAGACCTTTTCTTATACCCTTCACGGGGTATTTTAGCATTTCATTGCTCTTGCCCTTTACTCACATATGTTAAGAAACACATTTTAGAATTTACAATTTCCATGGGTGCATATATAAATATTTCCAATACAAGTAGTACATGAGCTTTCAGTTTTAGCCAACAACACCTCAAGTGACCAGGGGGAGTTCTTCACAGTGCCAAACATCGGGACAACCGACCAGAATGATTTAGGCATACGATCCAACTTACCAAAGGCAAGTTTTGTCACCAACTCAGATCCGAGACACAATATGAACAGGGAGGTTTGTCCAACAAAGGTTCTAGCAAGGAAAGGTCCTCCATGCCACAAGTCAAGTAGTAAGTCGGGTTAAGACCAAACTGGAAGGTAATGGATGGGTGGAGACAATGACTAATGAAACCAACACTAGCAAGCCAAAGTATGGTAGGAATGACTATCTCTATTCTCCCTAGGGAGAGTAAAACCAATGAGTATAGATCAAGAACTTCCAATCCTAAGTAGGGACATCAATACATAATACAAATACATCCAAGTCCATATATTTATGATTGCCAGATCATGACACTAAATGCTAGTTCATGTCACAAAGATGAGTATAAGAGCAATGATAACCATAACACGATATAATAAAAGCTGAGTCGCAACCATGCAAATAATCTATCTGAACCATCATCTGTCGAATGAGAAAACACTAATACCAATCTAGGCATCACTAACTGCTCTGCAAATGACTAAATGGATACATCAGTCCTCGAATCTGAGTGTCCTGAGACTCAATCCTGACATGGGAGAGTATAATAGTCCACTAACAAAATAATGATCAGTCAAAACTGCTCATCTCAGCATCTCATATGTAAGAGATCTGGCTGAAAAAATGTATTGTATCTGAAAAATAGAACATGGTAGCCTGGCTACTATATATGTGAGAACACTTTTCATACACAGATTTTAATAAGTTCAATATTAACATTGATATGGACAATTTGCACTTCCTTGAATATATAATGTGTTAATGTTATCTTATGCTTGAATTTTCATTTCATATGTTATGTTGATGCAATTTAATGACATTTGTAATTAATTTATATAGCTCTATATTGTCTATACTTGGCAACATTTATCAGTGGGTAGAAGACATGTTTTGACGTCTATTAACAACATTAAGGATATGTTGTTAAACATGTAAATCTATAGTTGAGGACCCATTATTAACTGTGAATACAATAGGTTCTTAAGCATAGGCTGTGTAGTGTTGGCCACTGCTGTAACTCCTTTTAGTATCCCTTCAAGTAGTATTGCATTAGACAGGACTTGAACACGGATTTTCTTCTACGTACCTTGAGTATATCGGAAGTCCCCATAGAAATCTTGAAACCTTCCTTCGACCATTGTAGTGCACTGAAAACAACATTTGGAAAGATTACTCTTAACGTACCTCAAAGGTATATCAAAGGGCTACAATAACTTGACACTCTTGATTGACTTGAGCCATTCCATTTTAGGGGTTTCTATTCGTGATAAATGTTGGGTTATTTCATGTAATTATGAGCTATAATCAAATGTAACATGTAATTTCTTTTCATGGTAACTAGTCATATTGCATATCATTTATTGCCTTATTTTGCTTATTAGTTAAATTGGTGTTGTATCTAAACTTTAATATTGTAAGCATCTCAAGCACCTTTAGCCTAGTGTGTATCTTGTTCTAAACTATCCAACTTAGCTAGGACACACGCTTCATCTAAAAAAACAACTATATAAGTACTTGAGTAAATTAACATTAGTTGGTTGATATCAAGGAAAATTTGGTTAGGGTCTCTCCCTTGGTTAGTCTAGGTCTACTTTCCTATAGGTCTAGGAAGTCTAAAAGAGGGGTTCCTCTTTGGTAGTGACATGTTGGGAGGGGAATAGGGGGAATCTCATAGTTATGCTGGGTTAGTGGTTAATTTTCCTTGCTAACCAGGAGGCCGTTAGGTTTTGCATAAACAAATCCTACTCTAACTTGCCTTATTGTAAGAATTAATCATACATAGAAGGCCATAACTTTGTAATAAGGCCAAATAAGTTAGTGTTCAACAATTGTTGTAAAAAGGGTCTCTTTATTAATTAAGACCCATTAGGAAGTTGTATTTGACAATGTCAATTAGTTAGGGTTTTGAACATTTGAAGCCTATTTAAGGAGCTTCAAGGCTATGAAGTCTTTTTTGGGCGAAGAATATTGCAACAAAGCTTTGTTCAAGTGAATGGTCTCCCTACCATAAGAGGTGTGTGAACATTGTTCCCATAATAACAAAGCTCCTTTGCTGCCATATTCTTCTATTATCATCTCATATTTTTGTTTTATTGCATACTAACCTTGCTATATTCTTTGTGATTCTCAAGTTACAGGGGTAAGGAACACCACAAATGCTATTGTCTTGTTATGGGCATTGAAATCCCCTCCAAAATAATGACCTTCTCGAGAGCTAAGTATTGGATAATGTTGAGAAACATGTCTTGGTGAGGGTTTGCATTTGAGTCTCTCTAGAGGGAAAAATGTGAAGTAGGCGGGAAGAAACAAACTACTAAGTAAATGTCTCCGGGGATTGGGGACATGATGCTAACTCAAACCCACATGATTTTGGCAAACTTAATCGAGGCAACCACTATAACTCTACTCTGAAGGAAATCTTGATAAAGGTAAGCCACTCAACATGATCTTCGACCACCTCTTGAGTTTTGAGTTTCCTATCTCTAGGTTGATAAACAATGATATCCTTGCCACTCTAGGATAGTTCAAATGGGGCTTGCATGGGTATTGATTATGAAGAGAATATTCAAAAATCTAATTGCATTGTGAACTACACCTAGGGAGGACAAAAGTACCCCATTGCAATTCCAAGATTCGATTGTAATCCCTAAAACCCCTCACTTTCCCTTGGTGACCCATCATATAGGGAACCAGGGGCGAGACCATCAAGGAGGAGGGGAATCTCAAATAACAACCTTGAGATCTCTAATGACTATCCATTTCCTTTCTTCTCATGCTGCTTCCATCGGTTCTCTAGAGTGTTTAAGCTCCACAACTTGGGATCGTGTGATATTCTTGTCCAAAATAATCATATGGGGAAGGGAAAAGAACTGTCGCTTTGCCTGAAAGGCTAGCAAGCGTTCACTTGATGACTTGAATCAAATGACAATATTATAGTCCAAAACGAACCAAGCTTTCTGCATATTGATATTGGGGAGGTCCAATGTATCTTGAAGGCAAGTTATTCCTGTTTGCATGGGGTTAGGGCCTGGTGTTGGACACTATGTCCACGCGGTTCAGGTTCAAGTTCGGGTTTGGCAACGATTAGGTTCGGTTTGAATCCAAATTTTCTGATGAGGTTCACCATTAGGTGTCTATATGATTTTTTCATATGTATAAAATTATATTAACCTTAAAATGAAATACAACATAAAATAGTAAGAAATCAACATCAATAAACATAAAAAGATGTTATGATGGAGATGGAAACTGTAAGGATAGATTATGAGCTTGAGTTTTGACACGAGGTCTATAAAGGATAGGGAAAATAAATTGTTGTGCAAACCCTAGAAGCTGCAAAGCTACAGATGCTAGTCAACAAAAGTGAACAAACAAATGCGGGTTCAATGAATAGCCATGAGGTTTGATGAACCTAAATGAGCCTCATAATTTTCTTTTATGTTTGCTGAATTTTGAACCTCAAGGTGGAAGTTCGGCCGCCGGCGAACCTTGTGACACAGGCTGGAGATGAAGGGCACCCTTGTGACATAGGTTGGAGATGATAGGTTCATCTCCTAAGCCCCTCTTCATGTGCTCCTCATAAGTTTGGCTTGCACTACTGCCTCAACTGTTGTAATCGAGGGCGTTTTGTCTCTCCCTCAAACTACCTGTGATCAAGATTTGAGTTGGGTATAGGTTTTTTTGTTGGGAGTCAAATGTCATCTGGCCCATTTTTGGGGTTCAAATTTTTTGCATGCAATTAATTTCTTGTTGATCGAAGGGTTTCTTGTGTTTTGTTATCCTTAAACAGTTGTTTGAGAATTAAGATTCTCAGTCTCCACTTACAAAGTTTGGTTCATGAGAGTTTGAATTTTACCTGTAATTGGTCCACTCTCATAATTAAATCCTTGATCTCATCTGCACAGTCGTTGGGAACCTGCCTTGCATCTTTGTTGTCATTCACTGTTAATTTTGGTTGCTACTACCTTGCTTTTTTCAGGCTGATGTTGTCCTTCAGTTCCTACTCTCATGGCAGCTTCTGTCCTCCATTTCTGTGCTGTTGCCACTCTTCACGCCCTTCCATATTGGGTTGTTTCACCCTTAAAGAAACCATTGTAAGGGACTGGATTGAGGCAGCTCTTGCATGAGGAGGTGAGGACAAGATTAGGGGGACAAGGGATAGGGGAAGGAGGGGGAGCACCATAGACAGGGTGGTTATAGTTAGCGGAGAGGGGAAACGCTGGAGGGAGGTTGTAGGGGAAGGGAGGGAGAAAAGGGGGTTGGGGCGTCAAGAAGGCAGAATGAGTAGAGGATTGGGAGGCAGAGGAAAGATGTGAATAATGGAGGGGATGCAAGGGAGGAAAGACGGGAGAATGGGTTAGTGAGGGGATGATAGGGGAGTGTTATCATGCAAAACTGCACCAGCAGACGTACCTAATAATTAAGGGGGTCCTTGATAATTAAAGGACAAATGGAAATAGAACTTGAAGAATAGTTGGTGGCCTGGCCATCAATTATTTTTGTTGTTTGAATCCACTTGGGTGTGTATGTAGACCTTGAAGTAGCTCATTTGATTTTCTATGTAAGCTTGCATATATATATTTATGTTTGACTGCATAGATAGTTGAGGAGTACTGCATGTTTCGGTATAAAGTCCGTCTTATTTGTTCTATTTTGCTTTTGAATGTATTGAAAGTTATCGATGAATTTTTATTTTCAGTTTGGGAGTTATAATGAATATGCTTCATGTTTCTATTTATTTTTTAGAAGCAGTGATTAAATGTTAGGGTTTACCTTCATCATGTGCTTCATGTGCTGGATTTTTCAGTATATGGAGGCTTTGATAGCTGTTGTTGAAGGAGAATGTGATTGAAGTGACAAATTTGCATACATATATTGTCCCTTGGGTTTGAAATTCTTCTCTTATAGTTATGGCTTGTGTATTGTATTCACATAATTATTTCCTTTCACAGCTGAGGAATGCCATAGAAGTAATGGAGACATGAAAAGTATGTTCAACGAGTGTTATGGTGATCCAGAAGGTTCATTGACAAGGATGAGGTTAGTATCCTCTGTCCTCCCTCTGCTAGAAACACACAAATAATGTTTGTTTCTGTGAAATGTTCAATCTTAAACATTTAGGGTTTTGATGCATTTAAGTAGAGCGGTTTTAATTGAATCAATGGTTAGGATAATATTTGGGGAATACTTTTGTTATTTCAGTGATTTTCTGATGAAATATTGGTTAAATAAAGGTTTGAACAAGAACGGAAATTGATGCTGCAGTTTTATATGATTCTAACTAATATTACATTGTTGAAAAAAGACAGAAAACTAATTCCTCAATATGTGATACATATCTTGTAATTGCATATTTTGGATGACTATGGTCCCTGATTCCATATTAAATACGGAAACAGTTCAGTCTCCCTCCAAAGATATATCTGGCATTACTGGTAATGAAAGTTACATTGAGACCAACAGCAATAGACATCGAGGCTTTTGAATATCTGAACTAAAACTAACTAAACTTTAAACAACAGTGTCCATTTTTTTAAAAGTTTTGAACTACAATATGAAGCTAGCCAAACCAGAACCTTGCTATTAGATTATCTACTGGTCCATCCGTAATTGGTGTTCAGTAGGGTTGATAGTCTGAGCGAGGCTATTGCTAGAAGGGACTCCCTTGGAAATGAAGGGTCGAGACCTTCAATGAATTTTTTCCATGTCTAATACTGCAAAACAATTCAGTTTTATTTTAAGTTCAACCACTAGACTCATAAAAAACTATCCACAGTCTTGTTAAAGTCATTCAAATTTAGATAGACTTATCTGTTAAAGCAATGCAAGCTATTCCTTTTATTGAAACTTCAGGCAAATCAAGAAGTTCTAGCTTGTCCTCTTAATGAAATTGAAAATTCATATGTCCATTGAACAAATTTTCATAAAACATTCACTTTTATTGTTTAGTTTTACATGATTATCAACATCAATTTCCAAAAAACTGTTATTAAATTTATCTTTTATTGACAAAATCCTAGTTTTACCCTATATGTTCTTGCCACTATGGAAAATTGTCTTGTACCCTTTCCCAAACTTGTCTTTACTATGGTATGATTCACTTCATCTTGATTAAACTGCTGGTGATTGTCAACTGCTACAAATTTGAAATACAAAGTGTGAAAACTTTGAATGGGCTGGCAACTCTGTATGAAATAATTTGAGGTACTTTGAACAAGCACCAGGGTTGCAGAAACATCATATCCTCAACTAAGTTCCTCTTGTAGATGCCAGCTTCTCAGCTTCATGGTAACCAACCCAACTACCATTAGGTATTTTCCACAGGTCTTTTACAAGATTATCAACATCAATTTCCAAAAAACTGTTATTGAATTTATCTTTTATTGACAAAAGCCTAGTTTTACCCTATATGTCCTTGCGACTATGGAAAATTGTCTTGTACCCTCTCTCAAACTTGTGTTTACTATGGTATGATTCAGTTCATCGAGATTAAACTGCTACTAGCTAGTGATTGTCAACTGCTACAAATTTGAAATACAAAGTATGAAAACTTTGAATGGGCTGGCAACTCTGTATGAGTTAATTTGAGGTACTTTGAACAAGCACCAGGGTTGCAGAAACATCATGTCCTCAACTGAGTTCCTCTTGTAGATACCGACTTCTCAGCTTCATGGTAACCAATCCAACTACCATCAGGTCTTTTCCACTGGTCTTTTCCATTATATCACCTAATCGTACATCCGAGACTCCTTGTATATATATTCTTTCTTGTCCAAATTTCTGAAGTTGTCACCATAAAGCCCAACTCTATAGTAGGTAGTGTTGAATTTTGTACCAAGGAAGAGTTCCCCTAGTGATTTTTGCCCAAGTCACTAAAAGGGGACAAGTTACATAACCCTGGCATTAATTGCTTGAGAAAAGTAATTAGTCACTTTAGAGTTATAAAGTGAATTTTCAATTAAATTCAAGTGGGAGTTGAGAGAGAAAATATTTAATGGGGGAGAAAAGTGATTTTTCTCATCCATTGATGAGAAATTACTAGATTAAAAGTGGGTCCTTGATTTGGTGACCATTCAACTACCCCAGAAGGGGAAATGAAAAGACAAGGGAAAATAATAAAAATACAATTCCTCCCTTATTTACTCACTCAACCTAGAGAGTTGGAGAGGAGGTCGACTTCTTGAGAGTAGTAGTAGCAGAGAGAGAGAACAGGCTGAGATTGGCACGATTTCCAAGGCCATACCTGCAGCAGACAGGGGGGCAATTCACAGAGAGACTTTGGCACACAAATCGAGACATTTTCAGCAGTTAACCAGAAGCACAAAAATCAAGAAGGGGCACAGTTTGAGGATGAACTGCTGCTCGATTTTCTAGGAGAGAGATCAACATTTATTGAGCAGGATGTAGTGTCAATTTCTAAGCAGGTCGTACAATGAACAGACTGTACTATGGCACAAATTTTGAGGCATTTAATGTACAAAAATCGAGGACTAAAATTAGCAGGGAAGGGGCACGCATTTCTAGGTTGTTATTTGCACTAAAATCGAGACAAAATGTACCCAACTGTGCACAAAATTCGAGGTCATATTGTACATTCTCAAACAATTGGCACAAATTTTTATGCTGAGTATTAGCTTGGGTTACTGTTATCACAAATTTTGTAGTTGCCCCGTAAGGTGATCCTATCCAGGATGGCGGAGGGGAAAGGAAACTAAAGTTGTGACCTATGGAAGCTAAGACCTCTGAAAGTACTCAGATGTCACACTGGCCAAAGCTACCGACACTTTAGACTAAGCAAGAAGCCAACCCTAGGGGGTGTCCCTATAACCAAATTAACCTAAAAGATAAGTGATTAACGTGGATTAAGCTAGGTATTTTGATCAAGTCTCTTAGTATGATAGTTAATTAGAGATTCAAGCAGTTACTAAAAGGAAATGTGTGCCCACATTAAAAGCGCTAAATTACCCTAAGGTTTTAAGCATGAAAATCAAATCTAAGGGTAACTAGGTGAAATTAAGTAAAATTGGTCACAACAAATAATTTCTAGGTGCAAGATAAGACAAACGAAGGTGATTTAGCAACACCCAGTTTACGGAATGAAAGATAGCCACATCCCTCAAGTTAGACGTCCCTACCCAAAGATAGACTAGTGTTTTGAATGGGAAAATGGAGATAGTGGAGTCCTGTGGTGAATTATGGAGCTTCCCGACGTTTTGGGCAGACCAGTGCAGCCCTTCTTCAGGAGATACGGTGTGAAGGATCTCGCTTTGTTAGTTCTGACCTAAGTTTTCTTATTTAAATAGTGGAAAATTAAATTGATTACAAGTTTAAATAAGGTGGTAGTCGGTTTTTAATATTTTCATTTAGTTAAAAGAATAAAAACTAAAAAGAAAAAAATATAATTGTTTTATATAATTTTTTTTAAAGTTTATAATAATTTCAATTTACAATAAAGGTATGGAATTTTTAATTTTTAATTTAATGAATGAAAATTGTTAATTTTTAAGTTATTAAGGAATTGACCTAATATTAAGAATTTAAAAAATAAATCTAAACTTAGAGAAAGGTATTTAACTAAAACTAAGTCATTAAAAAAATTCAATTTTTTAAAATAATCAAAATTAAAATCATAAAGTGAAATTTTAATTTTTTTTTAAAGGTATTAAGATTATAATTATAATTTAAGACTTAGTTATTTTATAAAGGAGTAAAATGTTTTAAGGCGTTATATAATAAAAGCTTATAATTTGAAGCTGAATTTCTAATTTTACTAAAAAGTATTAATATTTCATTTAAGACTTTATTATAAAGTGCTAAAGTGTTCTAAGGTGTTTTTTATTAAATTTTAAAAGCTTTTAATTAATAAGTTAAAAATAAAAATATACAATATTCTTTATTATTTAACTAGTATTATTATAGTTTGTTTTATAATTTGAAGTATTCTTGGTTAATTAAAATTATTTATAAGACTTGTAATTGATTTAGGTGTAATATTAAAACCAATGTTTCTGTAGTTTAAGTGAGGAAAGTTTAGGAAGTGTGGGAAGGGTTCAAAGAAGAGGAATCTAGACTAGGTATTCAAGGTCAAGGGTTCATAACTAGGTTCTTAGGTCAAGAGTTTTTTATTAAGGTAATGATAGGTGTCCAAGACTTACTTAATTTCCACCCATCGTCTCTGTTGATGTTTTTAGGGTGCTTCTCGATCTCGATGGCTTCTCTCACACGTCGTTTTGTGTAATGATCAATCCCAACAATGACCTTAGCATCTTCAATGTAGATGTGGTGTTTGGAAGTGAGAGAGTGCTCAACTAGTGCAGATTTTTTAGTGCGTTCATGGATAATGTCAGCACTGTGCTCTTTAAGTCTTAGTTGGATCGAGCGACCCTTTTCACCAATATAAACTTTCCCACAGGTGCAAGGGGGATGGAGTATACTCCTTTGTTTCTTTTAGGGTCAGTCTGATCTTTAGCGTGGTCGAGAAAGCATCGGAAAGTGTTAGGGGGGAGAAGGCAACTCTGATCTTTTTCTTTCTAAGGATGTTGGCGACTTTATCGGTAGCCCCTTTTATGTAAGGAAGTTTAATAGTTTTAGTGACATCTTTTTTTTTTTCGGTTGTTAGGTTTTATAATTTGTGAATTACATATAGTTTTATTAATTTGCTTAGTGTTATAGCCGTTGTTTATGAAGACTTTGGTCAAATGTTCAAGTTCCTGGTCAAGGTGTGTCGCATCGGAGATTCGTTTGGATCTGGTGGCTAGGGTGTTGAGAACGCCAATTTTCTGAGCAGGGTGATGATGAGAGTCCGCATGGATATACTTGTCAGTGTGTGTTTTCTTTCGATACACCTGGTGTGCTAGTGATCCATCCTCATTCCTGGTGATAAGGATGTCAAGGAATGGGAGTCTACCGTCCACTTCCGTCTCCATTGCGAATTTAATATGTTCTGATTGGTTGTTCATGTGTATGAGGAAGTCGTTGAGCTTATCTTCTCTATGGGGCCAAATGAAGTTCGTGTCGTCAACGTACCGTCTCCAATGTTCTGGTTTGTGGGAGAAGGAGTTGATGGCCTTCACTTCGAAATGTTCCATGAAAATGTTTGCAACGATTGGGGAAAGTGGGGAGCCCATGGCCACGCCGTGAGTTTGCTCATAGACATCACCTCGGAAACCGAAGTAGGTGGAAGCTAGGCACACCTTTACCAGTTTGCTCTTTCTTCGTTTGTGAGTTCTTTTATTATGTTGAAGGCTTCATTGACTGGTATTTTAGTGTAAAGAGAGACCACATCAAAGCTTACCATGATATCAGATTCACTCAAACTCATAGTCTTGGTGTTTTGTATGAAGTGGGATGAGTCTTTAATGAACGATTGAGAGTGACCAACCAATGGTTTGAGTTTGTCTGTAATTAACCTAGCCAGCCCATAGGATGGTGAGCCGATAGTATTAACAATTGGTCTTAGTGGACAACCATCTTTGTGTATTTTTGATAGACAGTAGATGCGTGGTATGACAAGAGTTTTATGGATGATCTTTTTAATGATGTCATCTAGAGATGAGTCTTAGATAGCTTTGGTTAATGTCTTAACTATCTTATTGCTTGGGTCCTTGTCCAATATTTTATAGCTACCGCTTGAGAGGTGCTCAATCATCTTGTTATGGTAGTCATTAGCATTTATGATGACGATAGTGAAGGCCAGGGGGTGTAACCATAATATGCCTCAGACCAATTTCATGCCATTTCCTTGCCCCATTAGACCAAATCGATTTCCTTGCTAGCCAATTCTTTATTTTTCACATGCCTGAAAAATCATCTTGGAAGATAAAAATGCATGTAGCTCATTGTTGACCACTCCTGGGTCTAATTTGAGTCCAAAAATAAATCCGAGAACATAACAATATGGTAAAATCAAGTGGTTGCACCACTATGTCCTCTGATAGTGCCCTAGGAGAATTAAATATATCTCTGAAAGTAAATAAAATGCTATTTTTACATGGCATCCAACAGCTGGAAGATAAACTAGCCATAATACCCACTACTTGTGCCTGAAACTGAAAACGAAGTGTGCCAATGGACTCAAAATGTCCAAATCATCTTGGAATGAATACTCATACTGTATATGTTCATCAAAAGATACATCAGAAGGTCTATCCATGCCCAGATAATAATAAAAATATGGCCTGTACATGTTGATAATCATAATAATAATGCAAACCATCATAAGAAAACACCATTTGTAGCATGAATCCATCTAATGAACACTGATAGGCCATGAATACGCAATATCACACATTTTCGGACATACTCATCCCAAGTCTTGCTGTTGACTTGGTCAAATTGAGTTGACCAAGTAAAAAATGATCAAAATAATGACCCAACTAAAAAGATCTGACATTGCAAGGTACAAAAGGATAAAGCATGCTTCCTTATCTATGTTAACAACAAGACTAAAGTATAAAGTGGCTTTTAACTGGGGAGCATAAGTATAAAACATCAATAATAGGTCCAAATCAAAGTAATTAGTTACTCCAAACAAAAGCCTCAAGTTTATACTCATTTACAGACTTGACCATTTTGCTAATCATGGGTGAGAATGGGAGAAGCAAGGTTAAGCTAGGGGATTTGACTTGACACTCGACACTGTGAACATCTTGGCTGAAGGACAAAGGGAATCCACACTCTACATATGCTAGAATAGATGAACACTAGGGAATGGTGGTGTCTCACTGATGGGTGGAATGATGAGAATGTTTCAACTAGACTTTAGAGAAGTAACCTTTAGTTGCATTTACTTATGGTCAGCTTTGCACTTTAAATTTAACATTTGGATCATCTTAAACTAGCCATCCTCCAAGAATAGGTCCCCTGAATAGCCTTGCGGGCCTCAGATAATGACTCAGTATGACCTCCATTGCCCGCCACTTTCCATAGGTGCGATGGAGTGACAACCCTGTTGCCCTGTATAGGCAAACGACCTTACATCATACAAAGGATGAGTGCGCATCTCTGGAAACTGACTAGCTACTTGAAGATATTTTACTTTATTTGCAGTAGCGTTTAAAAACATTGTTTTTGCTGACTAGGCATCCATTTAGATAGAGAATTAAAGTTCTGATGCCTTAGTGTCTGAAGACAATTTTGGTTAGGAGTCAAGACTACATGTTTTCAAGGACTAGAGGAAGACAATCCCTGTGATGAGAATCACAAAAACCAACACTGATACACAAGATAAACATGGAATCTAATCCAACATAGGGGCATAGGCAGGGGTAATCCTCAATGTCACTAGTCAAGATACAAGTCATGGCTAAACCAAAAGCGAGAGATAATGGATGGGTGAAGAAAGTGGTAAGGCGATGCTAAGACTAACAAGCTGAGTCCCTATAGGGAAACGTCATAGTCCATACTGATAAAGAGCATGACCAATGAGTATACACAAGAACCTCTTGAATAAAACAACTAAATCTCCTCTACTCTAGACCATCAATACAAGCAAGGAAGAATATCGCCAATGTATGACCACCATAAACCAAGTCAAGCTACTAAAATAGATAAAAGAGCACAACCATAATCCAACTGCACAAACCATATATACCTGGGTCATATACCTGCATCTGAACTGTACAACTGAAAGACACTAGAACAATGCTATTGTATATCATGGGCACTGTCAACATATCTGCTTTGAATAAAGAATGGCTAACTCAGTCATCAAATCTGGGGTCATGACGCTCAATCATGGCATGAAACTGAAAGTGTGTATGCTCTAGGTCCACTGACTGTAAGAGTGATCATCATCTGAATGCTCATCAATTTCTGATCACATGCACAAAATAGTAAAGGACTGGCTCAGGAATATGCTTAGAACTGCTCTAGAAGCATGGTAGCCTCAACTTCAATGGATGTGACAACATGTCTAAAGACATTGTTGTTAGGAGCACTTGCTTTGAGGGCTAAAGGTAAACCATCCGGTGACACTGGACGCACATCCCTTCCATACTGAATCTACAAACAGAAGGCAAGGAACCAGGCCACATACTTCAGAGCTAGAGACACAAAACGACATGGGGTCCATTATGCATAGGGGTCAAAGCGAGGAAAAGCTCTTCAATCTCATAGGTTTCAACCATAAGTCAAGGAATAAGATAATATGGATGAAACTGGATGTATGGAGACATGGGACAAGTTGGAACCAACATAGCAAGATAGACTAAGTTTTGTGCAAATCATGGCATAACAATGGCCTTCAATATTAGATTTTTCGACCATTCATGACACAAGTTAGGCAACAATAAACATATCATATAAAAATAGGTCACCATAATCATCATAACATAATAAGTCAAAGGTGTTAATATACATCAAAGAGCAAACAACCTACCATGAAACAATATACCTGATCTCACCATATACATGTCTCTACCTGAAGTGCCAATTTGTCAATGTGTTCCATCTCTATTGCTCTCCTCGAATGGACTATGTCACCACCAAGGTCATTTCAATGGACTAGGAAATATCAGTTATGGAAAGGGAATGCTCTGCATGTATTACTGAAGAAAGGCTCTGAACAGATCATGTTGTATCCCCATAGAATAGAACTGGCTCTGAAAAAGAGAAAATATTCATCTGCTGCATCACGGTAGCCCAACTACAATGTATGTGATACCATTTGACTCCAACTAGGACAAGTGCTCCAAGGGAGAGAGTGCTTGAGAACCTCAGAAATCTGTGGTCCGCAACACCATCTCATCATCAAATATCCAACACTCAACAGTCTGCTTCATCTTCTAGATGTACCTGTTCTTACGCATATAGAAACAGACAATACTAGAGCAGCATGTATGGGACAAAAATAATACTAAAAATACATGCATGAAAGAAAATGCTAGAAATAAAATGTTGAAATAACAAATGTAATCTAAGAAATGTTAAAACAACTGCAAGTTTTATGGAAAAAAACACTTGAAAAAGGTAAGGGGCCAGACTCAATGAGCTTATTCAATCCTACCTACTCTAATAGTTGAGCTTCATTCAATGGATGGAAAATAATGCTTCAAAAGTCACCCATTATATGGGGACTCTATCTCCTCTCCGTCTAATGTTTCCAACCATACATATCCCTTTCTAGCAACTTGGCTTACTCTATAAGGTCCCATCCATATCTCTGTAACAAGCAAAATAATAAATAAATATATCAATAAACAAATAATGAAATAATAAAAGAAAAGTAACTAAGCAAATATTAAATAAATTTGATATGTAATTAATTGAAAAGATAAAGACGCATCTTTCCATTGAAAAGGCACATAAGACCATATTTAAATGGTCCATCAAATTGTAATGTAATCATATCTCATTAATTCATATTCAATATCATTTATTCTTTCCAAATGGATTTATTTTGTATTGGTTGAGAATATCCGAATACAGATATTAAATTGGTATCAGAGTGAATCTGATTCTGGCTTGTGGCCAAAATTGTCAAGGTTTCCTTGAATTTAGGTCTTTGACTTGGCAATGGCTTTTCACCATCGATATTCAGAGTTTCTCTGGTAAAAAATGGTTTTTGACCAAAAATTGGCCTTGGACACTCGAATTTCATTGAAGAAGTATTCATTCCACTCCAAATATGAAGAAGAGACCAAGGAGTAAGAAAAAAAATATTACAAAGAAGAAGTGGGAAAAAGAATTATCTGCAAGAGAAAAAAAAAGCTAAAGAATAGAATTCATAAAAACCACACATGGTTTTATGAAATAGCCCATGGTTTTACTTACTATATTTAAATTATAAAGCAATTTTATAAGGTATGCTTTGAGAACAAAGCATCTTGAACCAGAAGGCAATGTAACACACAAAATAATATATAAATATATCAATAAACAAATAATGAAATAATAAAAGACAAGTAATTAAACAAATATTACATAAATTTGATATGTAATTAATTGAAAAAATAGAGACGAACCTTTCCATTGAAAAGGCACATAAGACCATATTTAAATCGTCCATCAAATTGTAATGTAATGATATCTCATTAATTCATATTCAATATTATTTATTATTTCCAAATGTAGTAATTTTCTATTGGTTGAGAATATCCGGACACAGATGTTACAATCTTTTCAAGCTTTTCATGATTTCCTTGCTTCTCTTTATTTTTATCCCACAGTAAAACTATGTCACCAACCTCGAATATAACATTCCATGTTCTTTGGTCAAACGTACTCTTAGTTCTTTCTTGCTCTATGACCATTGTATCAAGAGCTGTTCTTGGCATTTAATCCAACTCTACCAGTTTATCAATTCTTGCTTGCATAGCTTCCTAGTCAGAAGAACACTGGTGCAAATAGTTCATAGACCGGAATTTGGAGATTAATTGGTAGCCTGTAATTTTGACCATAAACTAGTTCAAAAGGAGTGTTACAGGTATAAACTAACTGAGAGGGGGGTGAATCAGTTAGTTAAGATTTGTTACCAATATACTTCTTTTAACTTAGAATCAATAACCTTTATGGCAGTCAATCTTTGCTATGAATTCAGAGTTATAAACATAAGAGCAGATAACATAAAACACAACATTCAATCACAACATTTAATCACATACATGATACACAGATATTTCACGAGGAAACCCATAAGGGAAAAACCTCTTCTTCTTATGATGTCAAAGGCTTCAATGGCTGTACATCACTTCTTATTTGAGCACCGACTCAAAGAGGCTGCAACCTCTAAATGCAAGCACCAACTTGCTAAGAGCATCAACTCTCACTGTGACCCAGCACCAACTGGGTGAAGACACCAATCTTCAATTACTACAAGCACCCACTTGCAGACAGAGACATAAAGTCTCCCCTAGCACCTCCCTACCTCCCTTATTTGCTAGACTTTCAAATAGAATCAAAATGCAACAATACAGATATGTCTCTGCTTACCAAACCACTCTGCTCTGTTCAACATCGGCTCTCTGCTCCTTTGTTCTGTTCAACTGTTCAGCACATTCTTCAGTTCCTGTGCTCTGCTGCTCTGCCCTCTCTGCACACCATTACTCTCCTCTAAAAACAGCTCACCCACATTTCTGCTTGCTATAATATATATATATATATATATATATATATATAAATTTCAGTCGGTTCTCATTCTCTCCGTTCATTATAGAAACGGTTACGGACGAACGCTGATCTGTACAAAAACGATTCACATTCCACGAATACCATAGATTCTCAACATCTCTAACTGAAAGACCCTTCGAATACCCAGCTTGCCTGACTCTCTGCATTCCACTGTGCTAGACTCTTCATGTTCCACTGCTTCCAGTTCAAAGAGCCCTGGGATCGATTCTGAATATGGAGAATTCCTCTGCTCATTAATCCATTTGTGTTGTTCATCTCCTTCTGTGGTTTTGGTCATAAATTTCTTTAAATATAGACATCTCGTGATTCTTCAGAAAGGTCGTGTCCAATGCTGGAGTTGAGTCGCTGCTTTTTTTAAATTCATCAGAAGTTTACTTGCTTATCCCCCCGCCATTGCGGAAAGCTAATCGGCTTCAGTCTCGGTATTCTTCTCCGATGTATTTGCCTTAGTCGGCTGATTGTTGAGTTGTGGACTTCCGCTGTTGCGGATGAGAAATACACTATGCTTCCGCCGTTGCGGCTCCCAAAGCAACTATGCGTCCGAAGTCCAAAGCGTTCCGACTGCCGATGCTTATCAGTCTTTTAGTCGCACGTGTCTTTAACCTTTCCTTTTCCGCCGTTGCGGCTGGGAAAGTCATTCAGCTTTCGATGTAAATATCTTCCGACTTTCGATTGCTTTGGATGACTTGTCTTTGTTGCTTCCGCCGTTGCGGCTACCAAAGCAACTCCGCGTTCGAAGTCAAAAGTGCTCCGACTGCCAATGCTTATCAGTCTTTTAGTCGCACGTCTTTAACCTTTGGTTTTCCGTCGTTGCGGCTGGGAAAGTCATTCAGCTTCCAATGTAAATATCTTCCGATTTCCGATTAAGAGTTTTTCTCGCCCGCTCAACAGGATTAAGAGTTTTTCCGATTTTCGATTTAGTCTGAATTTGTAGCACCTCCCACTGTTCGATTTTCTCCATTGATACCTGCGTGCCTGCCTCTTTTTCAGTAGATTGTCACATCCATTTGACATCAGATCCCCTTCTCTTTATAGCAGATTGCCATCAATGACAATACATTAAAAATTTAAGACTGAGCAGTAGCTACCATCTACTAGTTCAGAACACACCACTCTGAAAGATATTCCAACAATCTCCCCCTTTGACATCAAGGACAAAGGATAAACCTGGGCAGATACGGTATGTCTGATGACTAGTCTCCCCCTGACAAGATGCACTAAGAAAACGAACTGCCATTCCATGCTGTAACCAAAAATAAGATATACAATAAACACAGACTCCCCCTAACACAATGCATGAGTTACTGAGGCAAGGACTGAACACCCAGCTTCTGACGCAGATATTCAAACCGAGCTGTGGGTAAAGGCTTAGTAAAAATATCAACAATCTGTTCGGTAGAAGGAATATAATGCAACAACACTGCTTGAGTAGCCACTTGTTCGCGCAAGAAATGGTACTTTATGGGAATGTGTTTAGTTTTGGAATGAAGAACAGGATTCTTGGAAACACTGATAGCACTAGTATTGTCAAAGTGAATGGGAATAGGCTCAGAATATTTTACGTCTAGATCAGCAAGAAATTGAACCATCCATAAAATTTGAGTACAGCAAGTAGCAGCAGCTATGTACTCTGCTTCAGTAGTAGATAAAGAAATGGAACTTTGCTTTTTACTTAGCCAGGCAACCAAAGACTCTCCCAAGAAGAATGCTCCGCCACTTGTACTTTTTCTTTCATCTACACAATTGGCCCAATCTGCATCTGAATATGTTATTAGCTGAAAGTTCTGATTTTTGGGGTACCACAGACCATAAGAGAGCGTACCTTTCAGGTATTTGAATATATGTTTCACAGCTAGTAGATGACTCTGTTTAGGAGCAGCTTGAAACCTTCCTACCATCCCAACAGCATGCATGATATCAGGTCTTGATGCAGTAATATATAACAGGCTTCCTATCATAGATCTGTACATCTTTTGATCCACTTCAGGTGAAGAATCATCTTTGCTCAACTTGCAGCCACTGACCATGGGTGTACTCACAGGTGTAGAGTCTTCCATTCGAAACTTCTTTAACATCTCCTTTAGATACTTTTCTTGAGAAAGAAACATACCTTCAGGTTTCTGACAGATTTGAAGACCAAGGAAATAGGACAACTCACCAATCATTGACATTTCGAACTCAGATTTCATAGAGTTAGTAAACCATTGAACATAAAGATTATTAGTACAGCCAAAGATGATGTCATCAACATAAACCAATACAATCAGTAAGTCATCACATTCAGTTTTGATATATAAATTGCTGTCCACAGAACCTCTCTTGAAGCCTTTGTCTTGTAGATATTTGTCCAATCTGGCATACCAGGCTCTAGGTGCTTGCTTCAACCCATACAAAGCCTTTTTCAGTTTGCATACACAGTCAGATTTATCTGAGTGAAAAGCCTTCAGGTTGCTCCACATACACTTCTTCTTCTAAATTTCCATTGAGAAATGCTGACTTGACATCCATCTGGTATACTCTATATCGTTTGTAACAAGCATAGGCTAGAAACATTCTGATAGCCTCCATTCTTGCCACTGGAGCAAATGTTTCATCGAAGTCTTGTCCTTCAATCTGAGCAT
>LPNX010704642.1:29870-90486 GCA_001517045.1 Pseudotsuga menziesii
ACTCTAAGGAAAAATTTACTAATACTTTCATCTTCATTCATTTTCAGTTGTTCAAATCTTAGCCTATGAGTTTGCAACTTGGCATCTTTAACTTTCTCATTTCCTTCATAGCTGCTAATAAGCTTATCCCACATTTCTTTGGCAGAATCAAGATGCATTACTTTTACAAATTCAGTTTCAGCAAGAACACTCAGAATAGCATTCATTGCTTTTGCATTGAAAGTAAACTCTAGCTTATCATCTTTGGATGCCAGCAAAACAGGTTTTGCCTACCCAGTCTCTACTACTTCCCAAACATCAGCACCTAGGGACATCAAGTATGTTCTCATCCTAACCTTCCAGAAAGCAAAATTTTTACCATCAAATATGGGTGCTTTGTTTATTGATCCATCTTGACTAGCCATTTTAACTCTTCAGGATCTACCTTAACCAAAAGGAACGCTGCTCTGATACCAATTGTTACAGGTATAAACTAACTGAGAGGGGGGTGAATCAGTTAGTTAAGATTTGTTACCAATATACTTCTTTTAACTTAGAATCAATAACCTTTATGGCAGTCAATCTTTGCTATGAATTCAGAGTTATAAACATAAGAGCAGATAACATAAAACACAGCATTCAATCACAACATTTAATCACATACATGATACACAGATATTTCACGAAGAAACCCATAAGGGAAAAACCTCTTCTTCTTATGATGTCAAAGGCTTCAATGGCTGTACATCACTTCTTATTTGAGCACCGACTCAAAGAGGCTGCAACCTCTAAATGCAAGCACCAACTTGCTAAGAGCATCAACTCTCACTGTGACCCAGCACCAACTGGGTGAAGACACCAATCTTCAATTACTACAAGCACCCACTTGCAGACAGAGACATAAAGTCTCCCCTAGCACCTCCCTACCTCCCTTATTTGTTAGACTTTCAAATAGAATCAAAATGCAACAATACAGATATGTCTCTGCTTACCAAACCACTCTGCTTTGTTCAACATCGGCTCTCTGCTCCTTTGTTCTGTTCAACTGTTCAGCACATTCTTCAGTTCCTCTGCTCTGCTGCTCTGCCCTCTCTGCACACCATTACTCTCCTCTAAAAACAGCTCACCCACATTTTTGCTTGCTATAATATATATATATATATATAAATTTCAGTCGGTTCTCATTCTCTCCGTTCATTACAGAAACGGTTACGGACGAACGCTGATCTGTACAAAAACGATTCACATTCCACGAATACCATAGATTCTCAACATCTCTAACTGAAAGACCCTTCGAATACCCAGCTTGCCTGACTCTCTGCATTCCACTGTGCTAGACTCTTCATGTTCCACTGCTTCCAGTTCAAAGAGCCCTGGGCTTGATTCTGAATATGGAGACTTCCTCTGCTCATTAAGCCATCTGTGCTGTTCATCTCCTTTTGCGGTTTTGGTCATCAATTGCTTGAAAGATAGACATCTCGTGATTCTTCAGAAAGACCGTGTCAATGCTGGAGTTGAGCCGCTGCTTGTTTAAATTCATCGGAAGTTTACTTGCTTATACCCCTGCCGTTGCGGAAAGCTAATCGGCTTCAGTCTCGGTATTCTTCTCCGATGTATTTGCCTTAGTCGGCTGATTGTTGAGTTGTGGAATTCCGCTGTTGCGGATGAGAAATACACTATGCTTCCGCCTTTGCGGCTCCCAAAGCAACTATGCGTCCGAAGTCCAAAGCGTTCCGACTGCTGATGCTTATCAGTCTTTTAGTCGCACGTGTCTTTAACCTTTCCTTTTCCGCCGTTGCGGCTGGGAAAGTCATTCAGCTTTCGATGTAAATATCTTCCGACTTTCGATTGCTTTGGATGACTTGTCTTTGTTGCTTCCGCCGTTGCGGCTACCAAAGCAACTCCGCGTCCGAAGTCAAAAGCGCTCCGACTGCCGATGCTTATCAGTCTTTTAGTCGCACGTCTTTAACCTTTGCTTTTCCGTCGTTGTGGCTGGGAAAGTCATTCAGCTTCCGATGTAAATATCTTCCGATTTCCGATTAAGTGTTTTTCCCGCCCGCTCAACAGGATTAAGAGTTTTTCCGATTTTCGATTTAGTCTGAATTTCTAGCACCTCCCACTGTTCGATTTTCTCCATTGATACCTGTGTACCTGCCTCTTTTTCAGTAGATTGCCACATCCATTTGACATCAGATCCCCTTCTCTTTATAACAGATTGCCATCAATGACAATACATTAAAACTTTAAGACTGAGCACTAGCTACCATCTACTAGTTCAGAACACACCACTCTGAAAGATATTCCAACAAGGAGCCTTGCCCGTTATCCTCTTACCGTTGTTCTATCTGCCCAGAAGGCATATTTCAATTTGCTATCCCAACTTCTTTTGTCTTCACCCACCATCCTTTTTAAAAGCCTTACCAGATTCTTATTTCTAGACTCGGCCAAACTGTTTCCTTATGGGTAACAATTGGACAAATGCGATAGGGTTATGCCATGATTATAACAAAAATTCATCATTTCTATTTTACTGAAATCCTTAGCATTATTTGTAGTCAATTTTAAAGGACAACCATACCTTGGTATAATGTTTTCTTCTAAGAATTTAATTATAACTTTAGTAGTATTACCAGATGAAATGGCAGTCCAAGCACCGGTAAGCACATGTAGAGAAAGGGACCACTGTCACCATAGTCACTTCTTCTAACATCTTCGGAAGTCGAAACCTCCTAGGGGAGAGCCCTAATGACAACTCTGCAAAGACACTTAGACACAAAATATATCTTGCACATATGCAAAGTTAGTGGCCAGTGCCCAATGGAGTCAATTTAGGAATGAAGAGGATATACTCTATGTATGAGTATGAATCATATGAGTGTGGTTAGTATATCTACTTCAGAGAAGCATTCATCCTAGGATAACAACTAACCAATTTCAGTCTTAGTTTATGCATATGTCATATAAGTGTGTAGTGAGTCGTGACATACAAATGCTTCCAATTGATCAATTATGACCTCAGGAGTAATGACAAGATTAATATCAAATGAAAGTAATAAATGTAATAAATAAAAGAGAAAAACCAACAGTTCTACATAGCAGTATGATGTGAATTTTAGTGACATTAGTTTTGCATCAGTACGGTTTATCCATTGTTTGTTCAAGTATCCATTACAAACTTAATGAGCAACAATATGCGTAACCTAACAACTTTAACAAGGTCTGATACAAAGGGTTAGCAACAACATAATTGTATTGTTATCACGAATCTTGTAGTTTCTCCATAATGTAATCCTATACAAGATGGAAGAGGGGACAAGCAAGTAAAGCCGCGAACTACGAAAACTCTAACCCCCAAAAGATGGATGGTTGTCACGCCGGTTAGGACTTCCTTCGCTTTATGTCACTAAATCCTGAGTGACAAAGGGGGAGACTCATACCTATCCTATACAAAAAGACCTAAAGCTAACCACCAGATCAAACTAGAAGCACATAATGTTGAATATTGTAACTTCAAAAGATATTCTAAATGTATTTTACTGATGTAACCCAAGGATGTTATTATTCCTCCATCAGGGTGTCACTATTGTAATTGGTCATCATAGAGTCATGAGGTAAAGCCTCCATTATAAGTCGGGTCATTAGTATCCTAATGAATAATATAAAATACTGTTTTGAGTCTTCCTAAGTGAAGTCGGCCCAAACAGTTTAGTGGGGCCGACTTGTTTAGGGTAAACGTCAGTTTGGCTCAAAGTGTATAAATAGAAGTGCTGTGCTTCTTATTTGAACACAAACACACTCACTTGTGTAGCGCATAGGAGAAAGAGAGAGACAAAAGAACAAGGAGGATGATAATTGTTTTGGGGTTATATCTTATACATCTTATATAGAGGAAGTTTTGCTCGGTTTTCTTCGCCTTGAGGGTTCCCCAGGATAAATACTGTGTCTATCTTGTGATTGTGATGCTATCAGTGATTTTGGAACAGTAAAATACTGTTTCTTACTGAAAAATCCAACATAAATAGGATAAAAACTCCATCAATGGATAAATATGTAAAATGAATAATTGATAAGTGATGACATTACATTTACAATGATGGGTTTTTTATAATCCCATCGTGCCTTTACTAAGAGGCATGTCTTTACTAAGAGGCATGTCTTTTGATTTAATTAATTAATTAATCATTAGTATTAATATTGATGATATATATATATATATATTATGTTATATTTTTATTTATATAACATTGCCTTCCCCTTAGAGAAGCTTTGTCCTCAAAGCTTAGAGAAGACATGGCTTACGGTTGATTTTTTTCTTGAATGGTATCTCTCAATCTTTTGTGTTTAGTAATTGCGACATTTGATGAAACGAGGCGATACAAGTTACGAATTCCCCAGAAGAATTGTCGCAACGTATCTACTGTGGTCCATCCCAGATCTATTTTGATCGGACATCTGAGATTGTTTTGGGAAATTGGTCGTCTCAATTGTTGCTTAGTATGTGGAACTGTTTGCTTGTCAACATAACTATTTTGTGAATGCTTATTTTGACCGTGTCGTTGGTCAAAATGACGATTATAGTTGCGATGTCTTTAAGGCGTATGTGTTGTTTGTTTTTCTTCCTTTTTAACTGCGGCGAGGACTTCCTTCACTTCCTCGACTTGACTTTGTTTTTTGGAGAGTCTGGATGCTTCTCTCAGGATTTACGCTATTTTGTTCTCCAATAGATTGTTTTTACTCTGAATCTTCTCGAACCTTTCGTCTTGCGACTTTTTGTCCTCTTTTAACTTCTAGATTTCTTTCTCTAGTTCTTGATTAAGATTTAGAAGGCATTGATTTTCTTCTTGTTTTTCTAGGACTTTTCTTTCGATGTCTTCATTCGAGTTGTATGCCTTCTTGGTACTCTTTAACTTCTTGATTTTCGTAACTAATATTTTATTATGATTTTTTAATCGATATATTTCTTCAGTATTTCTTGTTAATGTGTTATTGACTTTAGTAATTTTCAACTTGTGTGCTTTTTTTGAGGAGTTCTCTTTCTGCTGGAGTTCCTCAATCTGTTACTGAAGGCGACAATTCTCTGCTCCTTGGCATCTTACTTTTGTCTGAATTTGCGTGATTTTGTCATCTTTGTCCTTGATGATTTTATTTAATCGTTTTATTTCTTCTTTATTCTCAACTGCATTTTTCATGATTTTTTGGTTTTGTAGATTCTGATTGGTATCTTTTTGACTCATTAATTCTTCAATTTGAGTAGATAATCTCTCAATACGTCTTTTTAGATAATCATTCTCTTGCTCTATTAATCCCTTAGAAATATCCAGCTTTGTCATGTCAAATACTTTGTTTAATGCTATTTGTAGTTGCGACTGCAATTCTGATTTAGAATTCGCTGTAATTCTTGACTTCTGGTGTTCTTTGGCGATAGTTGGTTTTCCTTTTGACTGACTTCTTGTCTTCTTCGATTTTGCCTTGTTTTTCTTTACTCTTTGTAATTTAATAATTGTACTTAATACAATTATTAAGTAATTATTATTATTATAATAATAATAATTTTTTTTGAAGGGTGAAATAATTAATTTTCAACCCCTAAAGACTTATTGTAGATTGGGTGGTTGGGAGGAATGATTGTTACCTTCCCCACCTAAGTTCAAATCTCACTTGCTTCTTAGTAGCAATTATTATGTACTTTTAGATTTTTTCCCTTTAAGTTTTGTAAAATGCTAGTAGATTGGGTGATTGGCAGGAATCAGTGTTACCTTCTCCACCTAAGTTCAAATCTCACTTGCTTCTTCGTAGTAATTATTATGCACTTTTAGATTTTTCACCTTAAATTTTGTAAAATGGTGTAGATTGGGTGGTTGGGAGGAATGAGTGTTACCTTTCCCACCTAAGTTCAAATCTCACTTTTTTGTTTGTTGTTGTAGAATAAACCCAAACCCACTTATTAAGAACCCACGTTTCACTTTTACCCTTTTTTTGTTTTAATTTTACCTCTTTTTTTGGGTTTTACTTTTACCTCTTTTTTGGGGGGGTTTTACTTTCTTTTTTTTCCTTTTAGGACAAGGTCCTATTTTTTTGTTTTTCCTTTTCCCCTCCTTTTTTTTCTTTTATTTATTTATTCATTTTCTCTTTACTATTTTTTTGTGCCTCGATATAGAATGCTGAGCTGTTAAACTATTCGTCTTGTGCACCTTCCTTTTCTTCTTTTTTATCTTTGATTTCCTTAAGTATGCAGCGGAATAATATTTTTTTTTAACTAGATTTTGGATAATGGCCAAGGAAATATTTTTCTTTTTCTTTTTAATCTTGGTCAAAGGCCTGGATTCATAGAAACTCTGAAATGTTTATTAGACAAGGTCTAATAGAGGGTATGGCCAAGGGCTGGAATCAAAACTAGCTCTGATACCACTAGAATAGTAAAATACTGTTTCTTACTGAAAAATCCAACGTAAATAGGATAAAAACTCCATAAATGGATAAATATGTAAAATGAATAAGTGATAAGTGATGATATTACATTTACAATGATAATCCCATCGCGCCTTTACTAAGAGGCATGTCTTTTGATTTAATTAATTAATTAATTAATCATTAGTATTAATATTGATGATATTATATATATATATATATTATGTTATATTTTTATTTATATAACAGATTTTGCATATGCTACTGTTGTGGATTTGAATTGAACACGAATGATATCTAGTCTAGCATATGAAATATTAACATGGTATCAGAGCTAGCCTGAATATGACAGCTTTCACAAGGTGAAACTCCCTGTCCACCCTCTTCGAAAGAAATTAGGGTTTCTGCAAAATTTGGAATTTGGAAGATCTGCTTGCATAGAAAGTTGCGCCCCCTTGAAGCGCATCTATTGAGCCCAGGATCGAAGTTTTTGGTTGGTTGAATCTCCGGGAAAGCCAAACCCTAGTTTGGCCTTGAACAAGAAAACTGCAGAAAACCAGAACCATAAATTCTGTAGTGCTGCAACCTCACAAGTAGTATTTGAAGGGTGAAGATTTGGGATCTCCAGAAATCAGTTGGACCGACCAACTCGCCTCAGTCAAGCACATATCCTGGTAAGGTCAGCTTTTCATTTTGAGAAATTTCAATTTTTAGTGACCTACTGGACAGGATGGCCCCAAGCACTAAGCTTGAGGACAAATTGGAAGGCATAGAAAACTTCTGAGCATGGAAGTACAGGATTGGTCTCATTCTCAAAGAGAATGGCCTTGAGAAGTATATCAAGGATGAAATTGCAGAACCAACAGAAGTTGAAGCTAAGGAGAACCATGAACAAGACCTAGTCAAGGCAGTGAGGATCATTGCTGATTCTATTGAAGATCACTTGATCCCTTAAGTGTCATCTAAGAAGACACCAAAGCAGATGTATGATGCACTTTCCAAAATGTATGAGGGAAGGAATATCAATAGAAAGATGAATCTGAGAGCTCAACTGAAGGGCACCAAGATGAGCAAAGGAGAATCAATTTAAGAATGCTTCACAAGGTTTTCCCAGTTCAGAGAAGAACTAAGTGCTATTAGAGACACCCTTGATGAGGATGAACTAGTTATGGCTGCTCTCAATGGTCTCACTAGACCTTGGGACTCATTCACACAGAGTTTGCGTGCCAGAAAATAAAGTATGAAGTTTGACATAGTATGGGAAGATTGTATTTAAGAAGAAGCTAGAGTAGCCAACAGAGAAGCTCTACTCAGAGAATATGATCAGGCTCTAGCCATCCATACTAAAGAAAGGAAACAATCAAACTTCAAGAAGAGTAATCACAAACCTTCCAAGAAGAAGTTTAAGAAGAAGAAGAAGGATTACTCAAAGTATCAATGCTACAACTATCATAAGATAGGACACCTAGCCAGAGAGTGTCCTTCACCAAAGAAGAACAACAACAAGAGACATCATGCTCATCTAGATGAAGATGAGGATAAGGAAGAAAGACCTCGAAACATACTAACAAAAACAGAAGATGTAGAAGAATATGTACTATTCTGTGCACTCTCTGCGTCTGTAACACCTGGAGAAGATACATGGCTTATTGATAGTGGTGCCTCAAAGCACATGACAGGGAAGAAGCAAACTCTGTCAAGACTTCAAGAAAAGAACTCTCCCCAGAAGGTATCATTGGGAGATGACTATCAATATCCCATCAAAGGTATTGGTGAATCAAGCTACAAGCTTGACTCTGGGACTTCCATGAAGACGAAGGAAGTTCTGTATGTACCAGGTTTGGAAAAGAACTTACTTTCCATCTCAGCTCTAGATACGAAAGGGTATAGAATTGCTTTTATAGATGGACAAGTACTTATGTAGTCCAAAGGAAAGACACTTGAAGATGCTGTAGTCATTGGAGAAGGAGGACTGTATAAACTCAAAGGACATCCAGAGACAACCCTTGTCCATGAGACTACCAGCTCAAGTGAACTATGGCATTGGAGGCTTGCTCACATCAACTATAAAGCACTACCCTAGTGAGTAAGGTGGTAACATGGTTACCAGATCTGAAGATTGAACATGAAGAAACTTGCAAAGGATGTGCAAGAGGAAAGAACACCAAGAATTCCTTTCCGAAAAGTGAAACAAAGACTAAAGGTACATTTGAACTAATTCATTTTGATGTATGTGGTCCTATGCCCTCCATATCGTTAAGTGGATATGAATATTATGTCACATTTATTGATGACTATTCAAGAAATATTTGGATATACTTCTTAAAGAACAAGAGTGAAGTGTTCTGGAAATTCAAGGAATTCAAAGCCTTGATAGAGAACCATTTAGAAAAGAGAATCAAGACACTGAGATCAGATAATGGTGGAGAATACACTTCAAAGGAATTTGAATCATTTTGTAAGGAGGCAGGAATCAAGAGGGAAATAACCACTCCCTATAATCCCCAACAAAATGGTGTTGTGGAAAGAGAGAATAGAGCTATTATGGAAGCAATGAAAACTATGATTCATGACCAAGACCTCCCCATGCACCAATGGGCTGAAGTAGCAAGAACAACCGTATATGTGCATAACAGATTATCTCACAGTGCTCTTGGATTCAAGACTCTTGAAGAGATGTATACAGGAAAGAAACCTGAAGTGAGCCATCTCAAGATATTTCGCTGTCCAGTGTATGTGCATATTCCAAAAGAGGAGAACCAAGTTGGATCCTTCTGGAAAGAAGGGAATATTTGTTGGATATTGTGAAGTCTCCAAAGCCTTCAGGATATACATTTCAGGATTCCATCATATCGAGATTAGTAGGGATGTGACATTTGATGAAGAGACAACTCTTAAGAAATCTAGAAAGTGTTAGCTTGAAGAAGTACATGATGAGGATGTACCTCCCAGAATGGTAGAAGCTGAACCCTCTTCTGAAATAGTAGCATATGAAGATCATGATATGTTAGAACCTCAATACCCCCCTACTATGGATATCTCTCGAAAGAGAAGACATGCTTGGGTAAGAGAAATCATACAAGAAGCAGAGAGATATGGAGCTCAAGAAGGCTCCACAAGAACAAGCAAAAGATCAAAGCCATATTCCAGTTATGTAGCTTTGATGTGTGACCTTGTAGATCAAGGACCCACCAACTATGAGGAAGCTGCACAGAAGAAAGAATGGGTTGAAGCAATGATGGAAGAATACCAGTCAATAATGAAGAATGATGTTTGGGATATAGTACCCAAACCGGAAAACAAAAGTGTCGTATCTTCGAAATGGATCTACAAGATAAAACATGTTACCGATGGAAGTATAGAAAAGTATAAAGCAAGATTTGTGGCTAGAGGATTCTCTTAGAAAGAGGGGATTGATTATGAAGAGACATTTGCTCCAGTAGCAAGGTACACTTCCATCAGAACCATCATGGCGCTTGCTTCCATGATGAAGTGGGACTTACACCAGATGGATGTAAAGACAACCTTCCTTAATGGTGTGATCGAGGAAGAGGTTTACATCGAACAACCACAAGGATTTGAGGTCGAAGACAGAGTGACTCATGTATGCAAGTTGAAAAAGGCTTTGTATGGACTGAAGCAAGCTCCTAGAGCTTGGTATGGTAGAATAGATAGCTTCTTGACAAGCATGGGCTTTACCAAGAGTAAAGCTGATCTTAACCTTTATCTGAAGATTATGGATGATGAACCAGTCATACTATTACTGTATGTGGATGATCTATTTCTGACTGGAAATGAGAAACAGATCACAGATTGCAAGAAGAAGCTATCTGAAGAATTCGAGATGAAAGATCTTGTATTGATACATCATTTCCTAGGGCTGGAAGTGTGGTAGAGCCCAGAAGGAATCTTTCTGAATCAGGGAAAGTATGTAGTAGAAATCTTGAAAAGATTTGATATGTTGGATTGTAAAGCCATGGCCACACCCATGGACACCAACTTGAAGCTGTTGTTTGATGAGACATCAGAGTTAGTGGATATGACTCAGTATAGACAGATTATTGGGCCATTAATGTATCTGACGAACACAAGGTCAGATATATGCTTTGCTGTGAACACCTTCAGTCAGTATCTAGTTAAACCTAGACGGGTTCACTTGATAGCTGCAAAGCATGTGATGAGGTACCTAAAAGGTACGATAGATTTGGGACTTTACTATGGTAGAGATCATGACTACAGATTATATGGATATACGGATTCAGATTGGGCAGGAAGTACCGTAGACATGAAGAGCACCTTAGGTGGATGTTATTGTCTGGGATCCGCCATGATCTCATTGTTTAGTAAGAAACAATCCAGTGTTGCTCTCAGTACAGCTGAAGCAGAGTACATTGCAGCTCGCTTCGCTAGTTGTGAAGCGATACGGCTTCCGAAACTGATGTCAGGATTATTTGACATGGAGTTGGACACCACAATGATTCTTTGTGACAACCAGAGTTATATAAAGATGACAAATAATCCAGTGTTCCATGACAAATTGAAGCACATAGAAATCTAATATTTTTATATAAGGGATATGGTACAAAAGGGAGCTATAAAGCTTCAGTATGTGAGTACTGATGAGCAAGTTGCTGATGTGCTGACCAAACCTCTATGTCGAGTAAAGTTTGAATATTTTCATGAGAAGCTTGGTGTAGTTCGAAATAACTTCTAAACAACACCCATCAGCATCCACAACTAATCAAAACACTTTAACAACTTAAGAGCCATAGAAACTCTTTTGTAGGGACTACCCCCCTTGGCTTCGTTAGGAGTTAGCCTAAACGGAGGAGCTAGGAGTAGGTGACAGTACCTGGCTCTGTGCTTGCCCCCAAGGTCACACCTCTCCCACTTTCCTAAGTGAGGAGACAGCTTTCGAAAGATTTCTGCTGCTGGTGTGCAATCGGCGGACAACACATCATATTAATTATCTAAAATCGCAGAAACTCTTAAACAACACCCATCCACATCTGAAAATATTTAGAACTTAACTTAAACATTGAGCCATAGAAAACTCTTTATTAGGGACTACCCCCCTTGGCTTCGTTAGGAGTTAGCCTAAACGGAGGAGCTAGGAGTAGGTGACAGTACCTATCTCTGTGCTTGCCCCCAAGGTCACACCTCTCCCACTTTTTCAAGTGAGGAGACAACTTTCGGAAGATTTCTGCTGCTGGTGTGCAATCGACGAACAACACAACTTTTCAGAAAAAACAGATATGCGCTTTGGAGGATCTGGAATAAAGCAGACATGCTAAAATGGGTTTCCAGGAAGTTTCCTAGGCGCTCCATGACTCAGTTTTGGCATGTGTTGACTTCTAGGACTTGTAGAAGGCAACTAGCATAGAGTAAAATCTAGGAGACTAGGTAATAAGACAAAAATGATTTAATTAATGTCTAAGGTAGGTAACTATGGGTTGATTATTCTAACAGCTTGCTTGTGCTTTGCTTTTGAGAAATATGAGAGTAGCCAATTATACTCAATTGTATTGAGGCTCTTTTAATTTCTTTTCTTCATACACACTAGATCTAATCCATTTTTGTGCAAGGGTTTTCTTATAGTTGTGCAGGTCACAGATTCGAAGGAGGATTTTGTGCAAGGGTTTTCTTATAGTTGTGCAGGTCACAGATTCAAAGGAGGATTTGAACTAAGTTGTCTCTTCTCTTCTCTTCGACATTTTTAAAAGCTAATTCCATTGTTTGTAGGGTCTTTAAAGTCTTCACAAAAAGATCAAGCAAGAGTTTGAAGTTTTCTTCCCATCTTTTCAAACTAAACTTTCTCTCTTCTCCGGTTACTTTGTTCTAGAAGTGCTAAATAAGTAGATCTTGTTTTTGAAAGTTTATTCCTCAAATCTACTTGTTTTAGCATGTTAGAGTAGCTAGATCTAAAAATGCTTTCAAAGCTTTATTATTTTACTAGATCTAGGCTAGTGAGTTGGTACTTTCACTTAGCGAAATTTTCAATATTTTTCGAAGTACCAAAGGCTGATTTTTTTAATCTTTCATTTGTGCATACCATCATTTTTTAATTTTGTTTGCTTGCTGGTTTTTCAGGTTTAACGAAAGAATAAAGATAAACCTTGCCGAAATTTCACTAAAATTAAGCCATTTAGGGCTCCATGCATCTTCTTTTTTCATATTTTCAATTTTTGTCATTGTAAACCCTTGGATCCAAGCTTACAAGGACCATTCCTCACCGCAGCCCGTCTATGTCAAACGTCTACCATCCGAAGTTCTTGTCTAGCCCCTTTGCAATGATGAACATCTACACACCCCTCCGCAAGCACTTACTGCCATAGAGCCTTTATTTCTTATTCATTGTTAAATTGTACTTGGATCAGATCCTCAGACTTATATGCAGAGGCTGCAGGAAACCCCATTAGGAGGCAGCGATAAATGAGGAGTACAATTCCCTCATTGAGAACAACACATTGGAGTTATTTTCCTCCCAACACAACTCCATAGCTACTCGCTATTTTCTTTGTTTCGTTTCTTTTCCTTCTACCGGTCTATCTCTCTCCTTCCTTCTCTTGCTTGTATGTGCCACGCTTTTCTCCCTTTTCCACTCTTTGGACCATAGTTATTACATATATCGTGTCGGCGAATATATCGTCGAGGGTCCGGAATGTAACTTATTGGCAGCAACGGCGAAAATATCGGAAAATATCGACAAATGTCGTAAAGCATCAAAAAAATACAAAAATAAGCATTTTTTTCAATTTTTTTAACATCTAAAGCAACAACAACATCAAATAAACACATTGCTACATAAATATGAAAATACAACTAATATATAAGATGCATAAGATGTCAAATGGTGGATCATGATCACATATTGACTATAAAGTTATAAACTGAAAATATTGAAATATGTTCTTGATGGAATGATAGAAAATCACATCAAATGATCAAAATAAATGTCTCTCAAGAAATTAATCATCATGACTCATGAGGCATCTAGATACTGCATAATACAATGATAGATAGTAGGAATCATCAATCCCTTCTACCCCTTTTATAGGCAAGGGGCACCACTCTTCCTCTGGAAGCAGTAGGGGGTCTTGTAGGTGCTTTAATGTGTTCTATGATTGATTGGTCATGTCTTTAAGTCATCATAAGTCCAGGCAAAAACATCTTCATATTCGTGGATTAGGTTTCAATCTGTCTTTGTTCTTCTTTGGAGGCATTCATTCCAATTTTAGTCATTTTAAGGGAAACAGGCGATCCTATGTTCACCTCAATGACTTCATATAGTGGTTCTGCTCTTCCCCCTTTGTACTCGTCATCCCTATTAAAGTTTTTCTGTAATTGTATAGATAATTCCATGGCATCAACGTTATATAGTGAATGATTCTCCATTTGGTCTTATAGAGTGACACCGTTATTTGGGGCATTATTTATGTAATGTAAGAAATGTACTATTTGAGCATCATTATCAAAGATTTTCCAATGATCTTGGTTATCTAGGACAAAAGGTCTAGAAAGGACTTCTTTGCAATTTCTTTCGCTCAAGTGTTCAGGGATCTCAAAGGTACATGTTGTTACATACAGGGCCTCAACAAGGGTGTTTTCCTCCCTAAAGATTGCTTTAATTGAAGAGGCATCAAACATTTCAATAACATCCCACACCGCCTTTCGATAATTACGTAATCCATCGTTCTTAGTTGCAAATTGATTTTTAACTTGAGACACTATGAAATCAAAATCACCGATGACACTTAAAATTTGGATCTTTAAATCCTTGCAATTTCTAACTGTAAGAGCAAAGCCTCATATTCAGCTACATTGTTAGTGTAGTCAAATTCTAATCGAAATGAGTATATGCTTTCTTCTCCTGTCGGTGATATCAAAACGATCCCAACCCCAAAACCATGCCTAGACCTAGCTGCATCAAAACACATTTTCCAAATGTTACTAGGAGGGAAAGGATGTTGTTGGACTTCTTCCCAATAATTTGCCAAAATCATGAAATTTCTGACCTCATTTGTAGCACACATAGCTTCATCAAACAAAACATCAGGGGTTTCTACACGTTCAATCATAGGTGTCTCATCCATTAATTTGATGGACGTGTTTTTTCTAATTGGGATTGTTGCGTATGTGAGATCTAATTGAATACTACCTCCAAGTTTTGTCGCCCATTCCCTAGACAAAAGCATTCCTGAAACATTAGGAATGCCTATAACCAAAAATTCATAGATATCTCAACATCAGGATAAGCAACTAATTTTATCTTCAAGTTTTCAATTACCATGCTTGATTCTACTGGGTGTGAGTCCATACCACAAACGTTCCCAAACTTCCTAGTCATAGTTAGTTCAAGTTGGCTCATGATTTTATAAGGCATAATATTCACTTATGCCCTAGAGTCAAACATACAGTTATGGAGGATCAATTGATTTATTTCTAGAGCAACATAAAAATGAGGATACCCATCTCCATTATTTATCACACTCTGTATCATGACAAGAGGATCCTTTACTAACTGAGGAGTTTTTTGTATGCTTGTTTTTGGTTGTATTCCTAAGAATTTTGTAGCCTTGTTATTCATTGATGGTATCTTAAAAATTTCCTCAAGTGTTATAGGCATACTAAGCTTAGTAAGGAATGGCGACATATCGATCTTTAGGCCTAATGGGTTAGTCTTATCTATCTTCGTCATTTCTAACCCTAAAAATTCCATGATTTGAGCCGTAATGTTTGGGATTTTAACCAGTTGCTTTAAAGATACTGAGATCATTGAGTTGGACAATTTGCTTGAAAGAGCTATATTGATTGGTTCTTGTGAAATAGGCTTTTCTTGAGAAGGATTATGTTATCACAAACCTTGTAGTTTCCCCATGGATTGATCCTATTCAGGACAACAGAGGGGACATGCAACCAAAGTCGTGACCTACGAATACCCCAACCCCCAAATGATGGATGGTTGTCACGCATGTTGGGATATCCTTCGCTTTATGCCACTGAAGACCAAGTGACAAAGGGGGAGACCAAGATCTATCCTAAAAGGAAAGATCTACAACTAACTTATGGGATTTAAAGATTAGGTCTAGGATTAGTGTGTTTCTTCAATTGATCAAATAATTAGGGAGAGGTTAAATTAGATATTTACGACATACAACACACTTGCTCGGATAAGAGAAATGACAGTGTGAAGAGATTCGAGCAAATAACGAAAACAAAAAACACATAGGAAAAAGACCTAGAGGGCAAGATGGACGCTTTCTCTAGCGATCAATGCTGATTTAAAGTGCGCAAATGGAGTCCAAAAATGACACCTAGAAGAGAGAGAGGGTTTTTAATGATGGACAACAAAACCCAGATCACCAAATTTGCAGATTCCTAGTGCAAATTGATTTGGTGATTTTTCCTACTTTCTATAAGTGATTTTTCAGTGAAGTGGGTGATGTGCAATGCATGACAGTTGAAACATTGAGAAATAAGCTGAGAAACGTACCTGGAACTTATAGATATCCTCCGAGATGATGAAGAATGCTTCCTCGAAGATCAAGTGAGAGATCTGGGCAAGATCTTGGTGAATTTGTGCTTTGCTCAGTGTCCCTAGCGCCCCCTTTCACCTGCCACACCAAAGAAATCAATTAGCAATGACAGATAAACAAGATTTGCCAAATAAAGAAGATACGGGAATGATAAATCATAAAGAAGTAACCACTCCATGATAACCAAACCGAAAGATGACAACATAGTGAGTCCCCCCACCAATGCACCTCTTTCAATTTGCCTCCTTCAACCTGCAAATAAACTGGTACAAGAAAAGATACAAGAACTATGCCAGATTTATCTCAATGCAGGAGATAAGCAATACCAATCATCATCACATTCATTTATCTAAGAGAACACAAGTGTTGAATCCCAAAATAATCTCCTTATTAGAAGTTTTAATGCCAGAGCTCATTCTTTACAATTGGGGGGGGGGTCTTGTCTTTATATAGCTTTTGAGAGACGCAAACCCTAACTCAGTTTTACATCCGACGGTTGAGATTATAACATCATCAACGGTGGAGATCAACTTTACATGGATCACAACATGGATCAATTTGACTAGATCAAGGGGGGCTCACATTTTGCCCAATGACACCTTGTCTAAGTCAAAATATAAGATAACATAAGATACAATCATGATAATACATCAAAGGGGGCACTAGGGGATTAATTCACCCTATGCCCCATTACAACCTCAAATCATAAGATATAACAATGTAATACATCAAGTGGCACGTTCGGGTACACAGGGTACTCCCAAAAGACCGAACACCTTGAGCAACCGCTTCACACGAATAGATCACAGATCAACAAACTGATGTTTGCCACGTGGTTAAAACCCTCGAGAGGGAAACAGTCCACGGCCCCAGCCAAATAGCTACGTGGAGCAATTTATTATGCAAAAGAAAGAAAGTTACATGAGCTTCTCATAATCGATCAACTAGCCAAAGACCCTCTATGCTCTTTAAATAGAGATCATAGACCAATCGGGTGTTAAGCCACAGATCAATGGTAGATATGATCTAAGAGAAGTTGAACTGTCGGATCACTCTATGTCTAGAACATATCGTGACCGTCGGATTAGAATATTTACAAATGCATACTAATGCATACTAAAGAAACACACTTTTACCTAATGGATATATTACACAAGTTGATCTTAACCAACTCCTAAGTGTCGAAATATCCTAACATCCCCCCTTAAGAACAACTTGGGATAGGATTGAAGGATTTACAAAAGTGACACTATTAGGAGAAGGAAGGAGGCATTAGAGCCTATCCCCTCATAAGGACACATTCCTGAACTCCTAACATAGATCGAAGTTTAGAAAATTTCGCTTCTGTAAGAGACTTGGTGAAGATGTCTGCAACTTGATCATCTGTAGGGCAATATAGCATTTCAAGAACACGATCATGAACAAGATTTCTGATGAAGTGCATGTGTAGCTCAATGTTTTTGCTGCGTTGATGTAGAACTGTATCTTTGGCAAGCTTGATGGCACTTTGATTGTTGTACCAAAGTGGAGTAGGTTGTTGCTGCTCGAATCCAAACTTTGAAAGGATTTGTCGAAGCCACAAAGCTTCCTGACTGACATTAACTGCGGCTCGATATTCTTCTTCTGCTGAAGAAAGAGCAAGAGCTTGTTGTTTCTTACAAGCCCAAGTGATAGGTCCAAATCCCAGGCTGAAAACATAACCTGCAGTAGACTTTCGATCATTAGGATCGCCGGCCCAATCTAAATCAGTGAAACCAACCAACAAAGGTTTCCCCCCTGTACTGTAATGAATCCCAAATTGAATTGTACCTCGAATATAACGAAATATTCTTTTTGCTGCTTTCCAGTGACTTTCATGAGGAGTTTGCATATAATGGGCAACACGACCAACGACAAAGGAAAGGTCAAGACGGGAATGAGTCAAGTATAAAAGACTACCAACAAGCTAACGATACAAGGTGGCATCTACTTCAGGGGAAGTACAAGTGGCAGAAAGTTTGACTCCAAACTGGAAGGGAGAAGGGGCTGGTTTACAATCTTCCATGTGGAAGCGACGAAGAAGGTCACAAGCATACTTAGACTGGGAAATAAAGATTTCTTCTTTGGTTTGCAAGACTTGGAGACCAAGAATATTTTGCAAATGTCCTAAGTCTGACATTTCAAAATTTTGCTTAAGACTGGAATTCACATGGGTTATAAGTTTAAGGTGACTACTAGTAAGGATAAGATCATCAGCATAAAGAACAAGTATGATGAGATGGTTTCCTACTTTCTTGGTATAGACTTCCCAGTTATGTAAGGTTGCAAGGGAAAGAACAAGGCGGATGGAATTCATTTTTGTGACAGGAGCAAAGGTTTCATTGTAGTCAATCCCTTCAACTTGGGAAAAACCTTTGGCAACTAACCTTGCCTCAAGTCTTTCAACACTTCCATTTGATGCATACTTAGTTTTGTAGACCCATTTACATCTGACAAGTTTTCTTCCTTTTGGAAGAGGAACAAGATCCCAAGTATCGTTCGCCATTAAGGAACGATATTCTTCATCCATAGCTGCATCCCAATCTGGATTTCCTGAAGCTTTTGCAAAAGTTTCTTGATCATGATTCTCGGAAACTTGAGCCAAAAGAGAAGAAGCTCGCTGAAACTGAGAACGTGTTCGACGTTGATCTCTACGATCACCGGCAAGATCACCAGCTGCTTCACATGTTGAATGGACCCATCGAGGAAGTATTGGTGCTGGTGCAATTAAAGGAACATGAGCAGGCGGAGGTGGATTTTCATCCTCACTGTCATCATCAGAAACTGGAGTTGGAAACCTGTCAAGGAATTTGGAAGAAGAAGAAGAAGGCACAATTGTCGAATCAGGCTCGCAGGCCAAAGATGGCACATCCGCCAAGTTAGGCTCGTAGGCCAAGATATTTTCATCAAATTTAACATCTCTTCTAATGATTATATCATGAGAATGTGGCTGAAGAAGTCTATAACCTTTTACATCTTCAGAATATCCAACAAATATGCACTTTTCACTTTTAGGCTGCAATGCTTTCCGTTTTTCATCCGGAATGTGAGCCCATGCTTCACATCCAAACACACGGAATTGACTTACATCTGGTTTAATTTTACCCCATGCTTCTTCTGATGTTATACCTTATAAAACTTTAGTGGGTGTGCGATTAACTATGTAATTTGCACAATTTATGGCCTCAGCCCAACATTGAAGACTTAGTCCCTTAGATTGGATCATACAATTTAGCCATTTCTTTTAAAGGGTAGTTTTTTCGTTCAGCTACACCATTTTGTTGTGGTGTATATGGAACAGTGTGTTGTTGTTGGATTCCTTGTTCAGTGCAGAAAGTAGTGAACTTCTTGTTAACATATTCTCCTCCATTGTCAGATCTTAACTTAATAATTTGATGACCAGATTGTTTTTCAACAAGGGCCTTGTAGGCCAAGAACATGTCAAATACTTCGCTCTTAAGTTTTAGGAAGTAAACCCAAGTGCGTCTGGAGTAGTCATCAATGAAAGTTAAGAAATATTTGAAACCAGAAAAGGAAGCAGATGGAAGAGGACCACACAAGTCACTATGCACAAGCTCCAAGGGAACCGAGGCGTGCCAAGAGGCACGTTTGTCAAAACTGTCCCGATGATGTTTTCCGAGTACACAACCGGAACAAACACCATCCTTGCATGATACCATCGGAAGACTAGTCACCATATTGTCTTTACATAGTTGTTGCAATCAGCGATAATTTAAGTGACCAAAATCGCTCATGCCAAAGTTTGCTCAAGTTATCACTATGAGCAACAAAAACTGAAGGAAAAAGTGATGACCCAAAGTTGTTAAATTTGTAGAACTTGGTAATATCATCAATAGATCCAGTAGCAAGTGATGACCCAAAGTTGTTAAATTTGTAGAACTTGGTAATATCATCAATAGTTCCAGTAGCAAGGACATTTTGAGGATTTTTAAAATCCTTGATTACAATTTGGTGAGGTGTAACGTCACTGTTTTACCTTCACTTGAATGAGTAATTTGATAGACTGATAACAAATTGCAGGAAATTTTTGAAACACATAGTACATCACTGAAATGACCCTTTTCTACTGGAACTGTTCTAGATCCTACAACACTTAGAGATCTATCATCACCAACAAATATTTGTTTGGTGTTACATTCATGCATAGTAGAAAAGATGGCTTGATCCTTAGCCATATGATAAGATGCTCCAGAATCAATGAGCCATTCATTTGAAGTAGAAGAGGAAGATGCAGTATAAGAGTAACCAGAAGCACAAAGTGCATGTCCATGAGAGTTAGATTCTGAAAACGAATCGAGGCTGATGTAGTGCTTCTTCATTGCTGCTTCCAAGGCTGCCATCTTCTTGAAACACTTAGATTCATCATGATTATCTTTCCCACAAAAATTGCAATGACGCTCAGTCTTCTTTCCTTTTGGCTTGGATCCTTTGTCATTTTTTAAAGGAGCTGACTAAGAGGGTTTGAGACCCTTGTTGTTTGGCTTATTATTGCGAGCATTCTGTTTCTTGGGAGGCTTGGACTTTTCTTTCTGTTGGAACAATAAGACTTTCCCAGATGTATCTGCATTGTTAATTATTCCAAGATGAATGAGCTTATCTTGCTCTCTAATTAAGGAATCACAAAACGATTCAAGACTAGGCTCTTGATAGTTAGCTGCAGTGAAGGATTCTTTCATGGAGTAGAGTGTAGATACAAAAATAGAATATGCAGGTCCAAGTTTGGAAAGAATATGAAAAATACATTGTTTGTCTTCTTTCTTAATGTTGCATTCTGCACATAAGAGTCTAAGAGTTTTATACTTAGATAAATAGTCTTGAATGCATGAAAAATCATTTGGATTCAAGGAAATCAACTCATTCTCAAGTTGATGACCCCGAATTTCATTGAGTTTACCAAACACAGATTCCAACTTTTCCTAAGCTGTATCAGGTTCATCAATTCCAGATATGTGGAATTGCAAATCAGTAGAGATTGACATCCCAATCAATCCATGAGCTTCATCACATTTGTTTGCCCATTTAATTTTCTTATCATCATCAGTGGGTTCTATTTCTTTCTCTGAGGTTATCCTAAAAAGTCCCCTACTTCGCAGAACATCCTCCATACAATATTTCTATGAGAAATAGAACCTGTAAGTATAATATCACAAGGGGCGGCCATACTGTAAAATTTTGGCTAAAAAAACAGAAACTAACTGTCTGGATGCAAAGAGCTCGAAAAAATATGCGGTTTTAAAAAAAACGGCACTGAAAACTGATTCTGAATGATGAAGTTATGCTTGATCAAAGAAAATGTTGAAGATGTCCCCAATAGTGACGTGGGAGATATTAACTTGACCAACTAAAAAAAAGAACCTCCCTCTTCCCAAGATCAACCTTTGACAATCATTTTACAATAAAGTTGTTTTAAAATAGAAATTGCATGCACTAAAAAATAGTTTAATAAGACTTGAACTCAAGACCTATTAAGGAATAAAACAACTTTGGACCAAGTGAGCTAAGTTTAAAAGGTACGTAAAAGAATGGAAAGAGGAAGGGGTTTTTTTTTTTTTTGACTCTTCTCTCTTGTTCTCCGTGCTTGCCTTTTTTTTTCCCTACAAATCACAAAAAAAACGAAAAACAAATACAAAAAAAACTTTTTCCACACAATCGAATTAGATTTTGGTTAGCTTACCTGGAAAGTTTACGTTTTCAAGTTTTCTCGTTGTTTCTGATTTGCCATGATCGCACAAGGTGCACGACGAAGAGCATACGTAGCCGAGAAGACAAGAAAAAAAAACTTTCCTTTACCTATTTTTGATTCGCCGCGATCGCACAAGGTGCACGGCAAAGAGCATACGCAGCCAGGGAAGGCAACAATCCAAGACTAAAACAGTAAAGATCTAATAAGAAAACTAATAAAATATGAGAGATTTAAAAAGAAAACAAATCCGTCACTGTAACATTATACCTTCGGATTTGCCGAAATGGGTGTTTCTGGAACAAACGGAAACAGTTTTCGATGAAACAAAAACTATTTCCCAATGGAAAAGACGCTCCGGACACAATGCAACAGCTCCCACAAGCCACAAATGCACATAAAATCCAGAACTAGAAACCCTTTCAAAGTTTTGGCAACACTGGTTTCAGATCTTCATCAAAACTGAAAGCGGCTCTTCATAAACGCTTTGATACCATGTTCGAGTACACAGGGTACTCGCAAAAGACCGAACACCTTGAGCAACCGCTTCACACAAATAGATCACAGATCAACACACCGATGTTTGTCACATGGTTAAAACCCTCGAGAGGGAAACAGTCCACGGACCTAGCCAAATAGCTACTTGGAGCAATTTATTATGCAGAAGAAAGAAAGTTACATGAGCTTCTCATAATCGATCAACTAGCTAAGGACCCTCAATGCTCTTTAAATAGAGATCATAGACTAATCGGGTGTTAAGCCACGGATCAATGGTAGGTATGATCTAAAGAGAAGTTGAATCGTCGGATCACTCTATGTCTAGAACATATCGTGACCGTCGAATTAGAATATTTACAAATGCATACTAAAGAAACACACTTTTACCTAACATATATATTACACAAGTTGATCTTAACTAACTCCTAAGTGTCTAAATATCCTAACATGGCCAAGTTGAGGGGCACCCCTTGGGGAACGTCCTCATTGGTTAAGCTAAAATAAATAATCTTGGACCAAATGCTAACTGAAATTTATGAAGAAGTGTTCGGAGAGCCATAGTACATCAACTGGATAAATTTCCTGCCATTTCCTTGACTTCCCTAGCCAAGTCGATTTTTTCAATAATTCCCTAGTTCATTTGTTGATGGTACAACCTTTGAAAATCATAAAAGCCATCATATCTTTCTTTAGGCTGAGATGTGGGGAAAATTGACTACACCAGAGTATCTGGGAACATAGAAGAATGGTATAAGTGACTACTGATACCTCCTTGAACACTGTTGAGTTCTAGAAGAACCAAAATCATTGCAATAATAATATAATCTGGCCAATACTGAAGCGATAATAATCATTGATCATGTAATGTGAGGCCAAACTCTGAAAACTGGAACCATAGTATTCGTTCTGGGCATGTCTAGAGTAAATATAGGCATTGCTTTTTTTTGAGCCACTGCATTGGGAATCGTGTTTGACTTGGTCAACTAGGTTGACCAGGTCAAAGTACCCAAGCTGTAGGTGAGATGCTGAACTAAGATGATCCTGCATGCATTCAGGGTAAGAATTGCTCCAAGATGTATATCAAAACCCAACTTTAATCATAATATTCATAATCATGGTGACAATAATAATATAACATGACAACCAGGAAGATATACCTGTGTACTAGAAGAATTATTGAACATTCTAGAAGTCCCTTGTGTATGCCATACTTACAAAGCTTAAACCATTTGCTAGTGCTAGGTGAGGATGGAAAACAAGGCTAAGTAATGGGTAATTCCCTCTTGTTGGTTTTGACAATGTTATCTTTCCGAATGATAACAAATACACTCAACCAAAATGACATATGCATGACAGATAACAATATGGGATGGTGGTGTCTCACAAATGGATAAAGTACTTGGGCTTGTTTCTTTCAGACTCTAGCAAGTTTTCCTTTTCATTACTTTGGAACATTGGTCAACCTTCAAAGGCAGGTGCCTTGGAAGGCCTTCTGGGCTCCAGTAAATGACAAAGACATAACCTTTGCAGGTTATTCTCACCCTGTTGCCCTGTAGGGTAAAATGAGCCGAACACTATACAAGGAATGAGTGCTCATCCTTTGACCATTGACCTTTTTCAATAACTTTCAATTTCACATAAGATGGTAGCCAACCTACAAACGCAGGTGCCTTGAAAGCCTTCTGTGTTGAAAAGTTACCTAGGAAGTGTTTGTTTACCTCGCATTGCCTTGGGGTGGACAAGGACACTTTAAATTGTGACCCCTAGTCAAGTTTAATTAATGAAGTGAGATGTACTTTATAATTTTAAAGTGACTTCATTAAAAGTTAAATTTTCATGGTTTATCCTAAGTTCATATTTAATAAAAGTTAAGTGAGTGATTAATTAAAAGGGGGTGCTCATACTTTATTAAATGACATGAGGTGCATTAAATGTCATTAATTATTTAATTGAGCATTTAATGAGAGCTCTTCATCTAATCTAATCTAATCTTGACCATTAGATTGAAGAGGAAGTTAACATGAACAAAAAGGGACTAGGGCAAGGCAAACGTTTTTTCATTATTCATTTTTCAAAGAGCAGATTTGGAGAGAAGAAGAAGAAGAGGAGAGAGGGTTTGAAGAGATTTCATATTCAGCAGGACAAAGAAAACAATTTGTGGCACAATTTTCGAGGAGGATTCATTGAGCATGAATATCGAGGAGAGATTTCGTACAACACAAAAATTAAGGAGATTTCTGTATAGCAGGTACATCACAGTTTTCAAGAAGAAATCCGTACAGTTAGCACAGATTTCGAGAATCCGTACAACATTATGGATTGGGCACATAAATCAAGGTATGGACTGGCACATATTTTGAGGACCGCACAACAGTACAGACTGGGCATGATTTTCGAGAAAAAAGGTACAAAAATTAATTTTGTCCGTGCAGGCATAATTTGGCACAAATTTCGAGGCAGCAACAACACGAATTTTGAGGTTCCGTACAACAGTTAATGATATTGTTTTCTGAGATGAAAATGATAAGTATTGTTCTTTAAATTTATGTATTTTACCCTGAAGAAATAATATCTCTCTTTCTTATAAACAGGTTTTCCCTTAGGGGTTTTATCCTTAACCATTGGTTAAAAATATTTATGTTATTTTCATGTGTGCTTGGCTGTTATAAATTTCTGAGTTTGAAATTTTCTGAATTTTTTATTTTGAAAAAGAATTCCATGTGTTTCAGTTTAGTCAATTTTTGTTGAAAAATTGTGCATACAAGGGTTTGAGCATTAAACTATGCAGAGAAACTATCAAGCTTGAAACTAGGATTGGGATTCTCAAAAACTTTCATGGTATTAGAGCACAGTTAAAATTCAGAATTTAAACATTCAGAAGAACAAGGGTTCGTGGAAAAATATCTTGAACTGGTTGCTTGAGATTTATAGGTCGTAGCCATGGTGTTTGTGCTTAGAGTTGATGACAGATTGGATGGGCTACAAATTTTAGCCCATGGAAGGCTAGACTCACGTTGATATGTAATATCCCGAATCCCGATATTTTCTATTTCTATGCAAACATACTGATACAACCAGGCATGCAAACTGCCATGCAAAAATCCCTATTTTATAGCAACAATTAGGGTTAGGATTTGTGAGATAGAATGAACACATACCATTGATAAGTTGGCTGGACTGCTCCTGAAAAAGTATGCAAGCATCAAGAACTGAATCGAAGATGGACTGATATATTTTGCTTCCGGTGAAACCCCAGCAGCAATAACCCAGGTCAGATAAGGGTGACGTTTTCAGTGAAGGAGGTGTCTGATGGGGCTGCTGATTTGCAGGACTGATAGCCTTCCCATGCCGGAGAGAATGCCTCGTACATGCGGAGTTTCGGAGGTCTCTAAGCAGGCTATCGAATTGTTCCAGAGAGACAGCTGCTCACCCCCCCTTGATCCCGAAATAGCTGATAACTGCTCCGGATGAGCACGGTCGGATCTTATAATCACCGGGTACCGGAGTAAGATGCCGATGATGAGAATGGTGCCTGAGTTTCGGAGTAAAACTAAGATCTGAAGACTTAGCAACTGATTAGGGCTTTCTGGCTGAAAACCCCCCCTTACAGCTGCACACGTGTCCCTACAACAATCTACACCGTATACTGGATAACTATGAATGAATGTAAGAGAAAATGGTGAACCTGTATGGCTTACCCTGAATGAGACTAGGGAAGATATTTCACTGCCGAAACCCTGCTAGTTGAAGACGCTGTCTCCAACCCCAACTGCTGTGTTGCACGCTGTGCTGCTATTCAAGAGCTCCCAAAATAATAATCATCAAAAGTGTAGTCTCCTTTCGCTTTATCTTCCTTTTATAACTTTCAACTGCGAAAACCCTATTCTTTGACCTAATTAGGTCACTTTATCTTCTAATTTATAGTTGACTTGCATGCATGCGCCTGGAGATTTAAATGAGTGCATGCATCATTAAATAATGCTTGGATGGCATGCATGAAGGTGGCCTTTGGCCCCGGTGGCCCTTCTTGACCTAATGATGATGCCCTAGATTTTCTATGGATGGCATCAGTCCTTAGATGATTCCCTAACTGTCAGTAACCGCTCGAACCCACAAGAATCACATAGGTTAGCGGTTTTGGGCCTCAAGGCCTAATCAGAAGAGGATATTACAGTCCTCCCCGCTTGAGATTGCTTGTCCTCAAGCAACTGCAAACTGGGATGCTGCAATACCTGTTCACCTTCCCAGGTGGCATCCTCTGGCGGTAGTTCTTTCCACTGAATCAAGTACTCTCTGATTACCCTGTTCTTGAGCTTCCTTTCTCTAGTCTGTATGATCCGTTCGGGAATCAGTATTAGCAGTCCCTCATCATCTAAAGGAGGTAACTCTGTAGATGGAGCAATGTGTTGCCCAAGGGTCTTCTTTAGGTTAGACACATGGAACACATTGTGAATTTTACTTTCCTGTGGAAGTTCTAGTTCATATGCCACCTCTCCCACCTTCCTGATTATTCTGTAGGGTCCATAGAAGCGAGGTTTTAACTTTTCTGCTCCTTTATTCTTAAGCGATGACTGCCTGTAAGGTTGGAGCCTTAAGTATACCAAATCCCCTACCTCAAAGCTCTGCTCAACCCTGTGTTTGTCGCCATACAACTTCTGTTGATTCTGGGCTGTTTGTAAGTTTTCCTTCAAGATTTTCAGAAAGTCTTGACTGTCCTGTATTCAATCCTTAGCCTTAGGAGCCCTACTATCTCCAAATGCCAAATCTGCATAGTCCAAGGCCTCGTAACCATATAATGCTTTAAAAGGAGTCATCCTAATAGACATATGATAGGTAGTATTGTAGCAATACTCTCCTAGGTGTAGCCATTTGATCCAGGTCCGCTGCTGCCCTGTTACATAGTTCCTTAAATATCCTTCGATCCACTTGTTGACTATTTCAGTTTGTCCATCGCTCTGGGGATGATAACTCGTACTGGTAGCCAGATCGGTCCCCACTAGTCTGGATAGTTCCTGCCAGAAGGCACCTGTTAATCTGCTATCCCGATCACTGACAATGGACTTAGGTAACCCGTGTAACCTGAAGACCTCCCTGAAGAATAACTCAGCTACTTGAGCTACCGAGTAGTCGGATATCGAAAAGAAATGTGCAAACTTGGTCAGTCTATCAACTACTACATATAAACAATCTCGCCCTTGGACCTTGGGCAATCCTGTAATAAAGTCTATGGAGATGCTTTTCCACTTTTGTTCTGGAATCGGTAGTGGCTGAAGTAACCCTGCTGGATGGATATTCTCAATCTTGTTCTGTTGACAGATGCTACATTCTCGTACGTGCTGCATAATTTTCTCCTTGAGGCTCTTCCATGAGAACCTCTCTCGGATCTGCCTGTAGGTCTTCAAAAAACCTTGATGCCCTGATAAAGGAGAATCATGTGCTGCCTGAATGATCTTTTTCCTCAATGTGGATTTTGGGACGAGGTATATCCTGTTCTTGTCATAGATGATATCATCAACAATCCTGTACTTGTCATCCTGAATTTGTCCATCCAATAATTCGCAAGCGAATTTATTTTTGGAGTATTCTACTAAGAGAAGTGACCTCTAATCTGTGGATATACTATTGAGAGATAATGAGGCGGGACGCCTGGATAATGCATCAGCTACTACATTATTCTTACCTTTTATATACTCGATCTCGAAATCATAGGCTTGTACTTTGCTGACCCATTTCTTCTGTCGCTCATTCAGTTCCTTCTGCTCTAGGAAATACTTGAGGCTGTTATGATTGGTTTTGATTTTGAACTTACTGCCCACCAGGTACTGCCTGAATTTTGTGAGAGCATGTAAGATGGCTAGCATCTCTTTGTCATATATGGAGTAGTGACGCTCGTAGTTCTTCAGTTTACGGCTCTCAAATGCAATAGGGTGATGGTTTTGCATCAACACTGTTCCTAACCCTTCCCCTGAGGCATCACATTCTACTACGAAGGGTTGTGAGAAGTCTGGTAATGCTAAAACTGGACAGGAACTCATAATAACCTTCATCTCCTCGAAAGTTTTCTGTGCTAAGTCTGTCCAAGTGAACGCTCCCTTCTTTGTGAGATCTGTGAGGGGTGCTGCAAATTGGGAAAATCCCTTAACGTACCGTAAGTAATAAGTGAACAGACCCAAGAAACCTCTCAATTCTGTAACTGTTTTTGGCGCTGGCCAATCTCTGATAGCTTGGATTTTCTCCATATCAACCTGTACTCCTTCTGCATTGATTATGTGTCCTAAGTACAACATTTCCTTCATGCCAAACTCACACTTGGACATTTTCGCATAAAGCGAATGTTCTTCTAAAATGTTCAGTACTTCGTCCAGGTGTTTCAGATGCTCTTCCCATGTTTTGCTGTAAATCAGGATGTCATCAAAGAATACTAGCAAAAACTTACGTAGCTGTGTTTTGAAGGTGTGGTTCATGCATGACTGAAAAGTGGCTGGAGCATTGGTAAGTCCAAAAGGCATGACCAAAAACTCATAGTGACCATAGTGACAGCGAAAAGCGGTTTTGGAGATGTCTTGGTCCCTTACCCTGATCTGATGGTATCTTGAGTGAAGATCAATCTTGGAGAAGTATTTAGCTCCCCGAAGCTCATCCATCAGATTGTCAATTTTGGGGATGGGATACCTATTTTTGAAGGTCTTTTTGTTGAGTGCTCGATAATCGATGCACATTCGCAGTGTACCATCCTTCTTCTTGACCAATACTACTGAGGATGCGAAGGGGCAAGAACTGGGCCGAATATATCCAAGCTCCAGTAATTCTTTGATTGTTTTCTCAATCTCATCCTTGTATCTTTTGGGATGCCTATAAGGAGTGGTGATGACTGCTTGTGTCCCCTCCTCTAGCTCAATGATGTGTTCAAAGCCTCGGTCTGGTGGTCTACCTGATGGAAGGTCCCGAAAAACCTCTTCATGTTTCTGTAGCAAGGTTTGAATGTCACTTGGGTGTTGTTTGTTGGTCTCTGGGGGCTTCCTAAAGGTGACAAAACAGTCTGCAACCCATTCTATATCATCCTATCGGAGTATTGCCTCCATTCTCTGTGATGAGACTGGTTTTGGGGGAAGTGTTCATGGCTCTCAAAACTACCTGTTTGTCGTCTGGCCCCTGGAATTCCATTTCCATTGCCCTGTAGTCTGTAGTGTATTTCCCTAAAGAATAAAGCCACTGAACACCCAATATTACATGAGTATCCGATACATCCACTACGTAGAAGGAATCTGTCATCTGATAGTTACCTAAGGTGACATTCAATTTTGGAATCCAATAGTTGCACTCCATGCTGGAGTTCCCGGCTACTGCTACAGTGAATCCTTCGAACTTCTCGGTCTGAATACCTCTTTTGGCTACCCAAGTGGAGTCAATGAAATTGTGGGTTGCTCTCCCATCAATCAATACTCTTACTTTGTGACCCTGTACTACTCCCCTGACCCTGAGAGTATGGAATCTTGGTACTCCAGATAATGTGGCAATGACTCCCTATGGTGTATCACCTTGGTGTGATTCTTCCTTAGTTGCCCGTAGTTCTTCTGTGGCTTCTTGCTCATAGTCATCCTCATCACTGTCCGAATGTACCTCAATGTAGTGAGCCTTTGCCTTCCCTGCACACCTGTGTCCTGGTACCCATGGTTCCTGACAAGTGAAGCATAGTTTCTTCCTTCTCAAATCTTTCCTAGTGTCCTCGTCTAACCATGTTTTCTTGGGAACATCCTGCTGGAAAGGTTTCTTATCCTTGTCCCTAACAGGAAAATTAGTTTTCAGCGGGAACTTGTTTTTGGGGACTGAATCCTGAACATCGCTGGCTCTGCTAATGGCATCCTGCAGAGTGAGGGGTTTGTAGGCTTTCACCCATCCCCGTAGTGGCTCTGTGAGGCCACAGTGAATAACATAGTCAACTTGCTCTCTGATACATCTGTTACCATGACTGCTATCCTCTGAAATTCTGAGATGAAGGCTTTTGCACTACCGGTTTGTTTGAGTTGAGCCAACTCCCTGAAATGTATCTCTGGATCCTTCCTGTCAAACCTCTCTATGAGCTTCTGAGTGAACTCAACGTAGCGGTGTATGGTGTTGTGACCCAATGTCACCAATCCGTGGTACCACCACTCGTGAGCTTCTCCGTCCAGGTGGAGTGTAGGCAATTTAATGGCATCTGTCTCTGTCATGGGATTGAGTTGGAAATAGGTATCCAACTTTTGAACCCATATCCTCACTGATCCTTCGCGAGTCCCATCAAAGTTCGGGATGGTCAACCTGCCCAAGGTCTTCTGCAACTCATGGTTGTGATTGAAACCCTTGTTGAAATTCCTGGGCCTGTTCCTACTCTTCATGTTGCAGAAATCTGAAAAAGACATGGCAGCATGAAATTCACCCCCTAAGTCTCTATACTCCTGCAAATAAGCCCCAAAAGGCTCGCTAGGTTCTACCTGCATGACCGAACCACCTACTGTATCTGCCAAGAAGTGAGGCATGGTAGGCCTGTTGGAAGGTCTGCTATATATGTGCGGAGTATTCTGCATATTAGTGTACGCAACCTTTCCACTGCTGCTTGTAGATCCTCGATCTACCGGTGAGGGAGGTGTACTGTTGGTACCTATTTTTGGTTTTGTCGATAATTTATTGATTGCATTGAGCACATCTTTTTGCCCTTTTGCTAAGTCTTGCAATGCAGATACTATGTTGCGAAACTCCATCCTATCCTCCTCTTCTCTCGTTCTTTTTCCCCTATCTGAATGTATACATGTTTGTTCCATGTTTGAATTGGTATCTTCTAGTTCGATATCCTCAAAGTCCCCTGTGTATCTAATCTTTCTCCTCCTATAGGTTACAAAAGGGTCTCCCTCTGGATTCATCTATGTCTCATTTCTTAAGCCCACAGCTGGCCAAGAAGATAGCTCTGATACCACTGTAATATCCCGAATCCCGATATTTTCTATTTCTATGCAAATATACTGATACAACTGGGCATGCAAATTGCCATGCAAAAATCCCTATTTTATAGCAAAAATTAGGGTTAGGGTTTGTGAGATAGAATGAACACTTACCACTGATAAGTTGGCTGGACTGCTCCTGAAAGAGTATGCAAGCATCAAGAACTAAATTGAAGATGGACTGATATATTTTGCTTCTGGTGAAACCCCAGCAGCAAGAACCCAGGTCAGATAAGGGTGACGTTTTCAGTGAAGGAGGTGTCTGATGGGGTTGCTGATTTGCAGGACTGATAGCCTTCCCGTGCCGGAGAGAATGCTTGGTACATGCGGAGTTTCGGAGGTCTCTAGGTAGGCTAGCAAATTGTTCCAGAGAGACAGCTGCTCACCCCCCTTGATCACGAAATCGCTGATAACTGCTCCGGATGAGCACGGTTGGATCTTATAATCACCGGGTACCGGAGTAAGATGTCGATGATGAGAATGGTGCCTGAGTTTCGGAGTAAAACTGTGATTTGAAGACCCAGCAACTGATTAGGGCTTTCTGGCTGAAAACCCCCCCTTACGGTTGCACACGTGTCCCTGCAACAATCTACATCGTATACTGGATAACTATGAATGAATGTAAGAGCAAATGGTGAACCTGTATGGCTTACACTGAATGAGACTAGGGCAGATCTTTCATTGCCGAAACCCTGCTAGTTGAAGACGCCGTCTCCAACCCCAACTGCTGTGCTACACGCTGTGCTGCTATTCAAGAGCTCCCAAAATAATAATCATCAACAGTGTAGTCTCCTTTCGCTTTATCCTCCTTTTATAACTTTCAACTGCGAAAACCCTAATCTTTGACCTAATTAGGTCACTTTATCTTCTAATTTGCAGTTGACTTGCATGCATGCGCCTGGAGACTTAAATGAGTGCATGCATCATTAAATAATGCTTGCATGGCATGCACGAAGGTGGCCTTTGGTCCCGGTGGCCCTTCTTGACCTAATGATGATGCCCTAGATTTTCTATGGATGGCATTAGTCCTTAGATGATTCCCTAACTGTTAGTAATCGCTTGAACCCACAGGAATCACATAGGTTAGCGATTTTGGGCCTCAAGGCCTAATCGGAAGAGGACATTACATCATACTTGAAGAAAATGAGTTATGGGACATTGTAAATAGTACAACTACGAATCCTGTAGTAGTACCTGTCGATGCAATATATAAGGCTGCTTTCATGAAGAGAGATGTAAAGGCAAGGAGGGTTATAGTTGATGCCGTGAAGGATCATGTAATCCCTCACATATCGGCAAAAACACATGCTTTTCAGATGTGGACTGCTTTGACAAATCTTTACCAGAGTTCAAATGAAAACAGGAAGATGGTGTTAAGGGAGAAGTTGAAGAATGTGCACATGAGCAAAGGGGAAGGCATGGCTTCCTATCTTGCCAAGATCAGACAGGTAAGAGATGAACTTGCAGCTGTAGGAGAGGTTATAGAGAGCGTTGAGATGGTGCGTACAACCTTAAATGGCGTGACACGGCAGTGGAGTGTGTTTGTGTAGACTATCATTGGTAGAGAGAACATGCCCACATGGGATCGACTTTGGGATGATTTCATACAGGAGGAGACACGTAGGGGATACTTACAGAGCAATTCGTCACACCACAGAGATGATGAGGAAAATGTGGCTTTGGCAGCGAAAGGTAAGAAGAAGAAGAAGCTCAAGAAGGGTTCCAAGGATAGAACCATGCAGCATGATGGAGAGAAGAAAGACATGAGCAAAGTAAAATGCTTTGCTTGCTAGAAGTTTGGACACTATGCTGGACAGTGTCCAAACAAGAAGAAGACGAAACAACAAACAACAGCTTCAGCAGAGATTGATGAGTTCGCTGCTAGATTTGAGAGAGATTTTTCTCTCTTTGTTGGTGTTATTGCAGAGAGGGCATCATCCATCACCAACAGGGACATTGAGGGTCACATGGATCATTCCATGATTGTTGGGAATTCATTGAATGCTTCCACTACTTCCTCCACTTGGTACATTGATAGTGGAGCTTCGAGTCACATGACAAGTGATCCAGACATGTTCGCTGAGATGTCAGAGACAGATTTGGAGTTGGAGGTTGTATCGGGAGATGATACAGTCGTGAGAGAAGTTGGGCGTGGGACGGTCCGTTTTGATTGGGAGTCCATGCAGTCTATGTTTCTGAGGGATGTCTTGTATGTCCCTGGGCTGAAAAAAAACCTTGTTTCAGTGTCCATGATTGAGGACAGAGGCTTTGGAGTATATGTCCTCGATGGGAAAGTTCACATCTTTCCCAAAGCAGCAGGTCCATCTACTTCATATGCGATTGGAGTCAGATGTGGGAAATTGTACCAGCTTCTCTTCTAGCCACATCATGCACTGCCACACACTCAGAGCATCATTGAGTTGTGTGAGTTATGGCACAGGACGATGACCCACCTTCATCATCCAACTTTGAGGATGTTGAGAGACATGACTACAGGTATGCCAGATTTCAGCACAGAGCCGAGTGGTGTTTGCAGAGGGTGTGCTTTGCGAAAGTACACTAAGACTGTTTTTTCGAGCAGTGATAGCAGATTAGAGGGAGTGCTTGAGTTGATACATTCAGATTTATGTGGTCCGATATCATCTGCCTCTTTGACAGGTTATGAGTATTATGTTATATTCATTGATGAATTTTCTAGGAAGACCCAGATATATTTCCTTAGAAGCAAGAGATCAAAGGAAGTCTTGCTTCGGTTCCAAGAGTTCAAAGCTCTTGTGGAGAACCAGACATGAAAGAAGATCAAGGTACTTCGATCAGACAATGGGGGTGAGCATACTTCCTATGCATCTAATGAGTTCTGTAGAAAGGAGGGGATCAAGAGGCAGTTGATAGTTCCTTACACTCCACAACAAAATGGAGTGGTTGAAAAGAAGAACCGTTCGATAGTGGGTGCAGCTAGAGCCATGCTGCATGCTCAGAGGCTTCCTTTCTTTCTGTGGGCAGAGGCCTGTAGTACTGTTGCTTATATACTGAACGGGAGTTCGCACCGTTCCTTGGGGTGCAAAACTCCTGAGGAGATGTTCACCGTTACTTATGAGGAGGATTTCGTACACCAGGTTTGGAGAGATGCCATGATGGAAGAGTACAATTCCATCATGAAGAATGGGGTGTGGGAAGTGGTTCCGAGACCAGAGGGGAAGTCAGTTGTGACTTCCAAGTTCCTCTACAAGATCAAGCATGTTGCGGATGGCAGCATCGAGAAGTACAAAGCTCGATTTGTTGTGCGCGGGTTCTCACCGATAGAGGGAGTTGATTATGATGAAACCTTTGCTCCAGTGGCCAGATCTTCTTCGATCAGAGCAGTGATCTCCGTTGTGGCAGAGATGGGTTGTAAGATCCATCAGATGGATGTGAAGACCACTTTTCTCAATGGTCTTCTACAGGAGGAGGTGTATTTGTAGTAGCCATAGGGCTTTGAGGTTTATGAGAGAGATTCTCAGGTGTGTAGGTTGAAAAAGGCCGTGTATGGTCTGAAGCAAGCCCCTCGGGCTTGGTATTCGAGGATTGATTCCTATTTGCTTTCGATTGGGTTTCAGAAGAGTGAGGCAGATCCCAACCTTTACTACATTTTGGTTGGTGGTGTTCTACTCATTCTTCTACTGTATGTTGATGATCTGTTCATTACTGGAGGAGAGCACCTGATTGATGCTTGCAAGAAGGATCTTGCTTCAGAGTTTGAGATGACTGACCTTGGGCTGATGCACTATTATTTGGAGATGGAGATTTGCCAGGATGATGGACATGTTTTCCTGGGGCAAAGAAAATATGTTGCAGATGTTTTGAAGAGATTTCAGAGGGATGATTGCAGACCCATGTCTACACACATGATCACCAACTAGACGAAGCTTCATGCTTCTGAGGGAGAGTTGGTAGATCCTACTCTATATCCCTAGCTTATTGGTTCGTTGATATATCTGGTTAATATCAGACCAGATTTGAGTTTTGCGGTAAACACTCTCAGTCAATTCATGGTGGAGCTCAGGAGAGTGCATTGGACTGCCACAAAACTCAAAACACATCTTGAGATATTTTGTTGATACAGTTGATTATGGCTTGGACTACAAGAGATCTAATGGAGTGGGATTGGTTAGCTCTATAGATTCAGATTGGGCAGGTAGTGTTTTGGACCAGAAGAGCACTTCTAGTTGTTGCGTTAGCTTGGGCTCGATAGTTGTGTCGTGGTTTAGTCTGAAGCATAGGTCTGTAGCGTTAAGTTCTGTCGAGGCTGAGTACATGGTAGCCAGTCAGGCTAGTTGTGAGGCATTGTGGCTTTGCAAGCTGATGTTAGACTTGTTTGGTCATGAGCTGAGCCCTACGATCATACAATGCGATAATCAGAGTTGCATCAAGCTCTCTGAGAATCCAGTATTTCATGACAGGTCGAAGCATATAGAGATCAAATATCACTTTATCAGAGATTATGTTCAGAGAGGGGTTGTAAGTTACAATATGTTTCTACAGATGAGCAGGTGGCTGACATTCTCACGAAGTCTTTGGGTAGAGGGAAGCATGTCTATTTTAGAGACAAGTTGGGAGTGGTGAAAAGCACCTCCCTCGGTAAGAGGGAGTGTTGAAAAGTTACCTAGGAAGTGTTTGTTCACCTTGCATTGCCTTGGCATGGACAAGGACACTTTAAATGGTGACCCCTAGTCAAATTTAATTAATGAAGTGAGATGTACTTTATAATTTTAAAGCGACTTCATTAAAAGTTAAATGTTATGGTTTTCCTTAGTTCATATTTGATAAAAGTTAAGTGAGCGATTAATTAAAAGGGGGTGCTCATACTTTATTAAATGACATGAGGTGCACAAAATGTCATTGATTAATTATTTAATTGAGGATTTAATGAGAGCCCTTCATCCAATCTAATTTTGACCATTTGATTGAAGAGGAAGTTACCATGAACAAAAAGGGACTACGGAAAGGTAAACTTATTTTTCATTATTCACTTTTTAAAGAGCAGATTTGGAGAGACAAAGAAGAAGAGGAGAGAGGGTTTGAAGAGTTTTCATAACTAGCAGGAGAGAGAACAATTTCTGGCACATTTTTCGAGGAGGATTCACTGAGCACGAATATTGAGGAGAGATTTCGTACAGCAGCACAGACATCAAGGAGATTTCCGTACAGCAGGTACATCACAGTTATAGAGAAGAAATCCGTACAATTTGCATAGATTTCGAGAATCCGTACAGCAGTACAGACTGGGCACATAAATCGAGATACAGACTAGCACATATTTTGAGGACTGTACAACAGTACGGACTGGGCACAATTTTTGAGAAAAAGGTACATAAATTAATTATGTCTGTATAGGCAGAATTTGGCACAAATTTCGAGGCAACAACATGAATTTTGAGTTTTCGTACAACAGTTAATGAGTTCGTTTTTTGAGATGAAAATGATAAGTATCGTTGTTTAAATTTCTGTACTTTACCCTGAAGAAATAATCTCTCTCAAAAACTGGTTTTTCTTTGGGGGTTTTATCCTGGACCATTGGTAAAAAATATTTGTGTTATTTTCATGTGTGCTTGGCTGTTATAAATTTATGAGTTTGAAATTTTTTAACTAGAAGAGAAATTTTCTGAATTGTTTATTTTGAAAAAGAATTCCATGTGTTTCAGTTTAGTCATTTTTTGTTGAAAATTTGTGCATACAAGGGTTTGGGCATTAAACTATACAGAGAAGCTATCTAGCTTGAAATCGGGATTGGGATTCTCAAAACTTTCATTCTGGGCTCCAGTAAATGACTGAGGCCTAGCCCCGCTGCTAGCAAGCATCCATAGCCCCGACAGGTTTGCCTGACCCTGTTTCTCTTGTGGAAGGGAAATGAGCCTAACATTATACAAGGAACGAGTGCTCATCCTTTGGCCATTGACGACATTTTTTAACATTCGAACGTTGCATCATTTAGATATAACATTGATGCGTTCCAATGCTTTAGTGTCTAAAGACACTGTTGGGTGGATCACTTGTTTTGAGGAGTAAAGGAGGACTACCCGGTGAACTTAGCCACATTGACCAAGCCACATACTTCATAGCCAGAGACACATAACAACATGGAGTCTATCATGCACAAGGGTCAAAACGAGGAAAAGACCTTCAATCTCACAAGTCTCAATCAATGAAGGTCATCGGAGACAAAACATCTACATGTGAACTAGATGGATGGGGACAAGTGATACATGGAACCAACATAGCACTAAGGCTTAATATTTGGGTAAAGCATGGCATAAACAATAGTCTTCAACATTAGACTCTTTTATCATTCACAGTCACAAGTTTAAGCATTAGTACATATGTAATTTAAGCACGAGTCACCATGATCATCCAAACATGAAAAGCCTGGGTGTTTAACATACATAAAAAAACTCACCAAGGAGCCATATACTTGATCTCACCATATACTTGTCTCCATCAGATAAGCCCCTTTGTAACTATGTACCACATCTGATCTGCTACTCTACTCAAATGAACTAGGTCACCACTGAAATCCTTTCAATGGTCAAGGAAATCTCAGTCTTGGCAAGGAAATACTGCTAAACAAGGCTCTGAAATGGCTGAGGCTATAATGATCAATGCGAAAACGCCATTTGTATGAATAGCTCAAAAAAATAAAGAGACGAATCTGTATGGTGCATCATGGTAGCCCGACTGCAATATATATGTGATAACATATTCCTTTTTAATATCTTAGCATTCGACAGAGGCTTCCACACACTCCCTTTGACTACTGTAGGCTTGGGAAGAGGGGCAGGTTCAACTGCTTTCCTAGGAGGTTCAACTACCTTAGTTGAGTTATAACTTTTAGGTTTTACGATTGCAACATCACCTATGCGAGGGAGCATGTTATTAGGCTTGGCAGTAGCTTTAGTTTGCGAAATAGTTGTTGTATATTTACCGTGCATCACTTCCTTTGCCCTATGAGGTTTAGTTAACTCTTGAGATTGCAGATAAGCATATTCATCACATTCTCAATGGTCTTTTCTATACTGTTAATCCAAAAGGGCAAATGCTGTGATCATCTCACTCATATCAGTTTTAAATTTATTGGGGACTACACAGTTAGAATAAATTTCGTTGTAAAATGCCATGTTTCTTTAAAGATTAGATTGAAGGTTATAATTGTGGGTAGGTCCCTCAGAGGAGTCATGTTGTGGAGTCTCCAGGTGAACGAATTGCCGTGTTCACCAGAAAAGTAACTGAATATAGTGATTGTAGAAAGTTTAACAAATAGATAATGCAATCACTGGATTCAAACTGGATGTGATATGAATGATAAAAAAGGTAAATGCATTCATAGACATCGAAGGTACGGAAAATGAACCAATGTATGCCTCTACCTCCCTCGCAACGACGCTAAAAATGTTATCACAATTCTTGTAGTTTCCTTGTCAGGTGATCCTATCCAGGATGGCAGAGGTGAAAAGCAACTAATGTAGTGACCTACGGAAGCTAAGACCTCTAAAAGTACTCAGATGTCACATCGACCAAAACTACTGGCACTTTAGACTAAGCAAGAAGCCAATCCTATGGTGCATCCCTATAACCAAGATAACCTAAAAGATGAGTGATTAACGTTTTTTAAGCTAGGTATCTTGAATAAGTCTCTTCTTAGTATGATAGTTAATTAGAGATTCAAGCAGTTACTAAGAGTAAAATGTGTGCTCACATTAGAAGTATTGGACTAGTGTTAACCAGTGTTGAAAAAATCGTCGAGAAATCGGAAAAAATCGGAAAAATCGCAATTCTTTCCTCAGGCCGATTTTTCGCCGAGGAAAAATCGCGATTTTTAAAAAAAATTTGGAAGCGCGATTTTTTCGTAAAAAGTGCGAGTCGACTGAAAAAAGCGCCCAGGCAGGCAACCCGCGGCTTAGAAAAGGGAAAACTTGGTTTTTTTTTCTCATTTGGCAAATGAGCTTGTTGGAAGTGGAGGAGAAGTGCTTGAGGAGACCACCAACACCTTTGAAAGCTTTCAAACACCATTTAGCATCTCAACCAAGGATTTTTGTGGAGCAAGTGTTGAAGGTATGTGCATTTTATCCATTGTTTTTCTATCTTTTGCCATGGACTGTTTGAAAGATTTTTTGCATATTTGTTTTATTATTTTGTTGCCTATTTCTTGTCTATTTCTTTGCTATTTGTTTTTACTATTTTGCCATTGACTTCCATGCCCCAAAAAATGAAAAACAGTCCCAATGTAAATGGGGGTTTTAAAAAATTAAAATGGAAAATAGCATGCTTGTTTTTTTACTTCTTAGCCACCCTCTTCTTCTTATCTTTTATGGCTTGAAATCTAAATTTAGAGGTATGATTTTTTAAGCTAGAATGTTGCTATTATTTTCCAATGGAGTTTAATGTAATTTTTTTTTTGTGCCCTAGGGTTGCATTTGAGTTGAAGGCTTGAAGCATTCCAAATTTCCAATTGCAAAAATGCCAAAGACATTGGACCCATTTTGGCAGTATGGTGAGCCCGAGGATGGCAACAATAGGCAGAATTTGAGTTGCAAATTATGTGGGCGTCACATGACGGGAGGGGTTAACAGGTTGAAATACCACTTAGCCAAACTACCTGGCCATGATGTTAGCCTTTGTACTGCAGTGACCCCAGAAATCATGAGAGCTGCCCATGATGCCATCCATGAAAAAATGAGAAAGAAGGATGAGATCGCTGCAAACAAAGCTGAGCTTGCAGCTTTTGGCCAACCAAGAAGTGTAGGTGCATCTATATCTACCACTATCGGTGAGGGTAGTGGGAAGGGCTCCACAGCTTCACCTCATGGGAGGGGGCGGCACACATCCCATTATGTTGGACCAGGCTCACAACCTTCTATCAAGTCAGTTGTAAAGAAATCAGAAAAGCTAGAAGCGGACAGGGTAATGGGAAGGTGTCTTTACTGGAGTCACATACCTCTTAGCATTGTTAAAAACAACATTTTGGCAGCTGATGTGTGATGCCATTGCAGTAGTTGGGCCAGGTTATAAAAGTGCCACCTTTGAGGAGTTGCGGGGCCCAATCCTTCAAGCAGAAAAGATGGACATCGGAGCTAGGTTGGCAGAGTTCAAGCAGTCATGGGAGAGCACTGGATGCACAGTCATGTTAGATGGGTGGACAGACGGTAAGGGTAGAAGCCTTATCAACTTCTTGGTACATTGTCCTAGAGGTACCATGTTTGTGAAATTAGTTGATGCATCGACACATGTAAAAGATGCGGCACTTTTATGTGAGTTGATAGATGGGTTCATACAGGATATTGGGGTGCACAATGTTGTGCAAGTTATTTCAGATAATGCAGCTAATTATGTGGCTGCTGGCAGGATGCTTATGGATAGGTATCCCTCTTTGTTTTGGACTCCATGCGCTGCTCATTGCATTGATTTGATGTTGGAGGATATAGGGAAAATTCCCTTTATCAAAGTGGTGATAGATCAAGCTAGGGCCATCCCTAAGTTCATTTACAACCATGGTTTTGTTCTTCGTCTCATGAGGAGGCACACCAAAAACAAGGAGTTGAAGCGTCCTGCAATCACGCATTTTGCCACCACATTTATTACTCTTCAGTCTTTGCTTCAATGTCAGTTTGAGTTGAAGCAAATGTTTGTTTGTGATGAGTGGCATGATTGTGCTTACAACAGGAGAGAGGATGGGAAAACCATTGCCAAGCTGGTGTACACTGATGCCTTCTGGGAAGGAATGGAGGAAGTGTGCTTGGTTAGTGAACCTTTAGTGGGGGTTCTGCGACTTGTTGATGGTGATAAGCCCGCAATGGGCTATTTATATGAGGCCATGGATAGGGCCAAAGAGACCATTCGGAATTTCTATGCGGGAAAGGGTACCCCAGGGCATGACAGGCACATGTTGTTATGGGAGTTGATTGATACTCGATGGACTAGGATGCTTCATCGACCCATTCATGTAGTAGGACTCTTCCTAAACCCCACATTTGCCTACAAATGCAATTTTGATTTTGATGGTGAGGTTTTGGAGGGGCTTTTCACTTGTATTCAGAGGATGATACCTGATTATGACACTCGCAATGCACTCAATCGCAAGATAGAGGTGTATCGGGAAGGTACTGGAGTATTTGGCTTTGCTGATGCTATTCGTGACATGACCGTATTCATGCCAGGTAAATTATTAACTTATTAGACCGTTTTAACTTTTAACTTTTAAGTTTTCACCTTTATTTGAAAGATGAATTATGATTTATTTATATTTATTTCGTGTTTGAACTTTTGTGACATGTAGCCACTTGGTGGCGAATCTATGGTTTGAGAACACCGAATTTACGGAAATTTGCCATCAGAATCCTTAGCCAAACCTGTACAGCTTCGGGATGTAAGCGAAATTGGAGTGTATTTGAAAAAATACATGCAAAGAGACGGAGAAGGTTAGAAACTTGGAACTTAGAATTTGAATTTTGAACAAAGCAATTGCATTTAAATGTTTAATGCAATTTATGAATCTACGATCCTCTAGACTCTAAATTTTTTTTATTACCCTCTTACAGGTTGGAGTTCACACGTCTTAATGATTTGGTGTATGTTCATTACAACCTTTGCTTGTGGATGGCACAGATATAGAAAGAACCTGATGCAAATGCCATCTCCTTGGACAATATTGATATATTGTCGAAGTGGAGGGTGGAGATTGAGACTCCTATCATGGAGGAGGCACCTGCATGGCTAGAGGAGGCGCAAGAGGAGGGGCAAGTGGAGGAGGAGGAGGAAGAGGAGGAGGAGGAGGAGGAGCAGGAAGTGTTTGGAGGCACCATGGAGGCATCGCCACCACCTTCTACATCGCTTGATATATCTAGTCCTCCATCCATCACTCAGCGTCGAGTATTAGATGCAGGCTCAGGGCCTTCTACTGCTACTTCTAGTGCTAGGGGCAGGCCTGACAAGAGACCCATGATATTTTCCCGTAAAAGGGGAAGAGGGCATTGATATTAGATAGCTAGATGCTAGTTTTCCTCAGATACATTTATATATGTTATGTCATTTTGTATTGTTTAAACTTTATACACTTTTGACTCTTGAGTCCTTGATTGGACAACTATGATGTTTCAGACTTTCAGTATCAACTTTGATGTATTGTTTTATATTTGGCATGCCTACATGATGATGATATATATACAGTGTTCCACGGGGACGCGTCCCGTAGGGTCGGGGACGCGTTTCCACGTTTCCTACGTCCCGGGGACTTGGGGACTCCTGGGCGAAACTTTCCCTCCCCAACCATGCCCTTGGGAATTTTTTTTTTATGTTTTCCCATTATTTTCACATTTTACAATTCCTACTTGGTACTACTTAGAAAATAAACTGATATATTTAGTATTTACATTGCACAATCATTAATATACATCAAATGAATCATTATTTTTTATATTTTATTTTATTTTTATAATTTTAGAGGCGTCCCCACGTCCCCCCCCGAATATCCCTAAATTTGGGGGTGGTCTCCACACGTCCCAAATGTGTGTTTCCCCGCTCCCGCGTCCCCCCGTCCCGGAAACTTGGGGGAACATTGTATATATATCAGTGCTTTCTTCATATTTATGTTCCAATATGTTTTTCTGATGTTATTATTGCTTTATATGTTTAAAATTCTAAAAAAAATGCATGTATTTTCTATTTTTCAATGTTTGCCGACTTTTGCCGATTTCTCCCGATTTTTTCGCCGATGTTACCGAGAAGTTGTAATCAAGACCCTCGCCGATTTTTTGCCGAGGCCGAGTTTTTCAACATTGGTGTTAACAACAACTTGTGGAGATCCATTTCCGTTGGGATAGATGCATGCAGAGAACTTCAGTATCCTAGTTGAACTAATTAATTTCATTTATTATTATTATTTACTCATGATGATGATTATGAGATACATTTGTTATATTTTTTGATGACTTGGGAGTTAGGATTCAGGACACAATTCATTTTTTATGTGTGATGTATCACTAGACATCTTATATATCTTATATATCGGTTTTCTTTCCATATTCATGTGGCAATGTGTTTATTTGATGTTCTTGTTGCTTTAGATGTTTAAAAAATTGAAAAAAAATAATATTTTTGTATTTTTTTAAGTTTGCCGATGTGTTCCTGAGATATTTCGAGACGATGTTTTTTGGACCCTCCTAGTTTTTTTTCCGAGATGATGTTTGCAACTTTGTTTTTTTTTTTTTTTACAAGGAGCATGGATATGTGAATATCATTGTCATGCAGTGCCCCCTGATCTTTGGCTCTTGGAAGAAGGAAAAATGTTAAAATAACAATTCTCTTGGAATCTGCTTGCTTTGGAAAAAGCTCAGATCAATGGGTATTCGTGGATACACCTAGATTGGAACTAGGCTGATAGAATCTTGCTGGATCTTAACCCTCTAGTAGTGCAAGCACAACTAGGGGTTAACAGGACTTGAACCTTGGTGGGGGCTAGCCGCTATATTTGGTACTTGTTTTCATTGACCCAACAGGCCATCATTGATACAAGTCGAGGGTTGATAATGTTTGTATCAAATTCAAAGTTAATTATTCATGAGTCCAAAAGTTTATTTTATGTCACTGATCAAAATTTTGACATAACGAGTTCAAGGTCTAAAAGTAATTTTTGGAATCAAAATATAAGAACCGACTGGTTCAAAATCCAAGTGTTATCATGATTTTAGAATATGCATGATAAAAGGTCTTGACTTTTCATATGAATATGCTCCAATCATTGTGAATTCTAAGCCCTGGTTTACACTTCTTTTGTTACCAAAACTGGGTCGAGTCACCTAATCTATAGGCATATTATTTATAATATTGGCATGAGTTTTTAGTGAAGTCACAAAGTTTAAATTTTGACATCTAAACATTAGTCATGGCTTAATTGTGATAGTAATAGTATTTAATGGGCCATTTTGGTGGTTGTAATTCCAAATTATGACTTGAAATATTGGATTTGTACAATTCTTAGTCATGAGTGAGGATAGAATGAAGTTTTTCAAATTATATGTCAAACTTGAGTTACAAATTTTCACGATGAAGCTTCTTGGGTTTCAATTTAATCGTTAGATTTCCTCGAGTATGATGTGGCTAGGAAAGTTTGTTACTGTGAGTGCTATATGTCATTTAAATTAAGAAAAAACAATGTATTTTGCTATAAATTAGATCATGACTCTCAAAACGATTTTGTAACTTGATTACGGATTTTACCTTGTTGCGTTCCATAAAATTTCAATAATAGAAGCCCTTTGTCTATTCAAAAGGTTTTGTACATGTGTTTTCCATTCATTAGCTTGAAAAGAGGCAAAGGTTTAAGTTCCATCGATGTTAGATTTGACTTACTTAAAGTCAATCTTCAAGACTTCGACATAATGTATGACTTGTAGTCACATGGTGAATTCTTGTGAAAATTATTTACCTGTATGAGAGTCCTATGTGCAACTAAACTATTTTGAGGCACATAAAGAGTTCTTGTGAAGTTTGTTGAGAATAGAAATAAAGGGTCAAGTAAAATTAAAATGGTCTCTATATATGATTTTTTGTTGTTGTTGTTGTTTGTTTGTAGTTTGTCCATGAATTGTGAGACTAACCCGTGGTCTAAGAGACCATGACCCAGGGGTATCTAAGCCGTCAAATTCACCCAGGGGTCACCATCCAATCTGGGCCACACCGACCCTTAGCATGGATGGATTTTAAGTGTCTCCTCCTAGCTACCTTGCAGAGTTCGAACTCGGGTTGCCATGTAAAATGAGGCCCTTCGAAACCAACCTTTCTAGCAGGATTTGATCTCTCTATATAATTTTAAGCACATTTGTTCATGTAAATTTTGTAGGTTAATAGATACAAATGAGTAATTTCTGTTGGTTAAATGAAGACCGAGGGAAAGACAAGCTTGAAGTCAAGTTTGTGCAATATATTATGGCTTACCTTTCATATAAAGGTTTATAAATTTACAGTTTGGCTAGAATATTTAGTCTAAAATAATGGATGCTTTTGGATAGTTAAGGAAGGTGTGGCTGATAATGGTTGTGCTTGATAATTTTTTGTTCCTTGATATTTAATGCGATATGCTTTAGTTTTGAATATTTTGGAAAAGAACGAAAAATTGTAAGCTGATTTTCAATATTTTAAGATTTATATACTTTTGACGGCTTTTAAGATGTATTCACTTTCTCATTACTTTAACAGTCAATGCATTTACGAAGGCATGGGCTAAAACAGTTGTTCTGGCTTGACTTGATAAGGTTAGTTTACCGTCACCTTGGTTATTAGGACATTAAGTAACTGCCACATAAGATTTGTTAATTTGAATATCTTGATTTTTGAGTACCACGGCCCTATAGTTCTGGGAGATTATAACATACCACCAGGCTAATGTGTGGTGGAGTTTGGGAATATGGAAGGAAGCTACTAGTTGACAACATGGATAGTTAGTGTTAATAGTCAAGCCTCAGCAACGACCATAAAGAAGTTCAATCGATTTGTGAAAGGGAAGTCAACATTTCATGTTGTGCATCTTGTTGGTAGATTTTCTCACCGAGTCATCCCTCTCGCTCTCTTTTACCCTTCTTTGTCAATTCTTTTATTTATTCTTCTAAACGGCCTAGTTACTATTGGTGAGTGCTAACATGTATCTTCAAGTCCCACCTATCTTCGTTGTGATGACATTGTAGGTGGAAGATGTCTATGTTGGCAATGGGTGTGCTTACCAGGCATGCTATGGATAGCTCCTGGCGGTATTGTTTATGGATGAGATAACAATGATGCATGTGCAGGGATCTTCAGCCACATGTTAGTTTACTGTTGCAATCAAGATATTTTGCTAAAGCTTGCAACTTAAATGATTATAAATTCATTTTGATATATTGCATTTGAATTGAACTCCCTATACATTTCAGCGTCATTTTTGAGATTAATTGAAAGCACGTCATTATAGTTTTGTTATCTTTCTGCTTTTATTTTTCTACTTGAATGCTTATTCTTTTATCTTAATGATCTTGAATATTTAAGTGATGAATGATTATAGTTAGATTTTGAATTTTCTGTGTTTCAATTTTAAAATCAATGGACCTCTTAAAATCTATGTACAAAAACCCAACCTTTAGACTTATTGCAGTACCATCACCTCTAAGGGTTTCCATTGACAGGGCAAGTCGATCTAATTAAATCCACTAGTGTTCGACGCAAGAGGTACATGTAATATTGAAATGGTATCCACCTTCTTGATTAAGTCGTAACTTCATGCATCAATGAATAAGTTCTCTATTTTATTGTGTTCAATTTTATGTCTTTTTTATTTTGAAGAATTTTTTATTCAATGTTTTATATTATGTATTTGTGGTGATATATTATTTGAGGTTCTATATGTCCCACCTGTGTCATAGGCCTTGCTAGTGTATGATGCTTGTGGGTCTCCTCGTGTCTAATAGCCTGCTATTAGTTGTGCCCACATAGGCTCAAAGCGTTAGGATTGTGCAATAATTTTATTTTAATTTTAAACTCTCACATTTTCTTATTGACACTACTAGACATTCTTTAGTTTAATTTGATGTGTTTTATCTTGGGACTTGCATTTTAAGCTGGTTGTGGGGATTTGTGATCAAGATAAAATCCAATATTAACACCAATGCTTACATTTGATGTTGGTAAGGTCATGCCTTACCTTCTCGAAAGGTGGATTGTGCTCCGAGGCAATGGTGTTGAAATGCACTGTGGGCATATATGGGCAATTAGCACAATGATTCTGTATCCAAGTGAGGCACGATATAATAGTGAGATACAAATCCAAGGGAGCAAAAAACTCAGACCTAGGATAGAAGGGAAAACATGGAAGTCTAATGCCCCTGTTGATCAAGTACCTAAAATAACTCGTGTGTGTTCTCATTCATTCTCCTCTGTGTTTGTGCACAATGCATGTAAATAGGCTGGAGACCATGTCTAATTTGAGGATTGGTAAGATTTCAAGCAAGAGAGTTGAAATTTCATCCAGGGGATTAAGCATAGGATAATGCAATAATCATTACATCATTGAGCTTAGGCAAGATAACAAATACCTTGTCCATGGTCCTGCCCACACCCTCCACTCCCTCTGTCTTTTTTTATTCCAGAAACTATATCAAAGAGGAGGAATATTCATGTAGAAATTTCGGAATTCTGACTTTTAATGCAATTCTGAAATTCCACCTCACATTGGATGTTTCCCAGATCCAAACCTTGATAGCAAACGATGAATATTATTTCATATCACTTCAACCCCAGTCCACTAACCCGTTTGAGATTAGGGATACCAAACATATGCCAACAACTTTCAGCGCTTAGGGATTACTTTCCAAGCATAAAATCGTATCTGTAATCACTGAAATTAATGGAGATTTACAGCAGTAAATCTGCCCTATTATTTTCCATAATAATGTTAAATCATGCAGTGAACAGTCTTTGTTTATTATGGATTGACAAATATTTCTGCAAAAATATATATATATATATATATCGATTAATGTTTGATTGATAAGAATATTGATTAATGTTTGATTGACAAGAATTGATAGGATGATTTACAATGGGCCTTGTGATGGTATATTTATATGCATTGACTGACTGCAGGGTGAAGGGAGGGGTGTGTGTCCTTTGACCTTTCATTAGGTTAATGATCATTGCCACCCCCTTCGGTAATGCTTTGTCCTCAAAGCATGATAAATAGGATGTTGTGGTGGCATTATGCTTGTCTGGTTTTAGGGGTTTTGACTTTGTTCTTTCTTTGGGTGTTGGCCAAGGTACTTTTATATTGTTTTCATCATATCTTGAAGTATTTTGATCTGTCTATTTAACGTAAAACCTTGATGTTTCTTGTTAATTTTATTCTCTAGCTTTTGTTGTTGTATGTTCATTTGTGCTTCTTGTGTTTTTTTCATTAGTTGTAATTCAACTTTCTTGTGAGCAGAACCTTCAACAACATATAATTTATAATGTTGACATTGCTAGGTAAACTCCATGAACTGCTCTTCAAGGTTTGTTGTATAAATGCCCAACTGCATATCCGTTTCTTCAAGTCGTGGAGTTTAGAATCTTGTTTGTAGTTCCATTTCTTGGATTTGAATTGAGACTTTATGGTATCTACCTAGTCCTTGAACCTTTGTGTGCCCCACCAAGGACCTCATAGTTACAATTGTTGTTGAACAATGGTTAAAGGAGTAGCCAAGTGTTGTTAATGCACAACCAAGCAGCCCCAAGATTGACAAGTGAATCGGTTGCTAAACCGACACAACTACGGATTCCCAACCCAATGTGTCACTAGTGGAAGGGAATCCTCTTTTAGGATCCTAGACTAACAAAGGGGGAGCCTGTTATCACATCCATAGTAGCTGGGCTACCATGATGCAGATCAGTATGTTAGAGACATGGGCCTATTCCTAGTACATGAGATGAGCAGTGCTTCAGAGCAATCGCCATCGATTGGATAGGGTATGCATAGCTAGCAAGAGTAGCCAGAGCACCCCATCAATGCCCCTTGTCATGACTTATCCTCACATGATCCTTTGAGAGGCCTTGGTTAAGTCACGGTTCACTTGGTTGAGCAGCAAAGCAGGAAACTAATACACTTCCCTTGCCCCTATGTAGTCAGAGTTGGTCTTCAAGGTCATTTTCAGAGACAAGAAAATGATTGAGTAGGTATACATGTTGCATTTGGGTGTTATGTCTCTCTTGTTTATATTAGTAGTTTTGACTAGACATTGGTCACTAGTAGTGGTGATGTGGTTTTATTGGTTGCTATTGTAGACTTGGTATTACAAATAGTTAATGGTCTTGAAATGCTAAGGCCCTGGCCTATGCTCACTAGTATTGCCCACCTTATACAAAGTTGACCATATCCTAGCTATGCTTGGCACCACTTCTCACTCCCTTCGCACATCTGTTGTTTCCATCTTTGAGGTTTCACCATTTACTTGGACTCATACTTGTGAGATTGAAGACTTCCCCCCAGCTTGATCTCTGTGTAGGATAGAATCCATGCACATATGTGTCTCGGCTCTGGATTGTGAAAGTGTCTCCATTAGTCCTCAAAGCAAGTTTTTCCTCTTCTGAAATGAAATGCAAGCCCCTCGTGAAAGCTGCAAATAGTTGTGCTTCTAAGCACAGGTAAAACCGTAAGATAATTAATGAAAGGAGATGCATCGAAATGCATAAATGCCATATCTAAAGGATGCAAGTCCAGCTGCAATTAGTTGTGTTTTTAAACACTCGACCCAAATAAATGCAAGTGTTGAAAACCTTCTTGTAACAAGTCAGTGGCCAAGGGATGAGCACTCATCCTTTGTATGATGTAAGGTCATTTTCCCCTACAGGGCAATAGGGTGATAATTCCATCACACCTATGGACGGTGGTGAGCAATGGAGGTCAGGCCGAGTCATTATCTGGGGCCCGCAAGGCTATCTAGGGCACTTGCCATTGGAGGCTAGCTAGTAAAGGGAAGATTATCCTAAAGTTTTAAATGTGAAATGAAAGGCAATGAATCAAATCAAGGAAACTTCTCATGGGTTGTTTTTGTGTACTCCAACAATCTTGAGCTTTGTGCCCAAAGCCACTGCAACTATAACTTCTCATCGTACAACAATATGCAGGAATGTGACCAACATGATTGCATGTCCAACACTTGATTGAGTTTTTGAAACTTCCAACACTTCTTTGATCAATTTCATGTCTCCATGCTTGAGAGTGTTCCTCACTGTTGGCCTTTGTCTTCTGATCTTCAAATCTTCATGCATTTGTCTTCTTCCAAGGTTCATTGGTTCTTCTTGTTGATGTGTATGAAGGACTCCTCCTTGGTTGGCTTCTTTGACTTGTACATTCTTGGGCTTTGTGACCAAACCCACTTCATGTGTAGCATCTCAATGTGTGACAACTAGTAGCAATATGTCCAGCTTGGTTACATGTCTAGCATCTAACTTTGTCATTTGGGATTCCATCACTTCTTCTTCCATAGAGTCTACAATCCATAGCCTTATGACCAAAGTTAGAGCAATAATAACAATAACCATTAAATCCACTTTCATACCTGGGTCTTGGAGTTGTTTCTTTTCTGATCTTGCTTTGAGGAATAGACCTAACTCTTTGTTGCATTTTTAAACTTCCAAAGTCTTTGTCATGTGTAGGTGCATGGGGAGCAGCTTTGGACATTGATGGACCTACTTCTAGACTATTGGGAGACCAAGTGCTATCTTCAAATTTTTCTTTCTCCTTCTTGTAACCAAGATCAGTCTTGTCACTTGAAGATCTTTGGCAATCCAAGATCTTATCTAGGACAATTGAAGTGTCCTTGAACTTGACAAATGCATCATTCTTTTCACCTTTCTTCCTGAGACCAACTACCTCCATTTTTAGCCTTTGGATAGTCTGCTCCTTTTCTTTCAATTGATTCTTTGGGATTTCTTCTATCCTTTTGGCTTCCTCCAGCTGAGTCTTCAAATCATGATTAGCCTCCTTGGTTTCTTCAAGTTCTTCCGAGTCTTCACCAGGCTCTTCTTGTTCTTCCTTTTGACTGATCAATTCAGTCTTTAGTCGTTCAACTTCAACATCCTTATCTTTCATTTGATTCCACAACTCTTTGTCCTTGTGTTTGAGCTTCACAAGCGACACTTTCATTAGCATGGTCTTCTGCTGATATTCGTTCAAAGAATCCAAGATTTTCTTTTTGAACTTAGTGAAGTCACTATGGTTCATATTTACTCTGTTCATGAACCAATTGGCTCTGAGATCAATATTCAACAAAGTGAGATGTATCTCATGTGCAACCTTTGATAGCCTTTCATCATCTTCTGTAAGAACTTTCTCAATTTCATCACATGCTATCATTACAATCAAAATAATCCACATCTTTATTGGAGTTCTCTTCTTGCTTGTCTTCTTCTTGATTGACCTCTTCCAAGGGCTTGTCTTCCAATTCTTGTTCTGTCTTTTTTGTGTTTGGTCTTTCCTTCTGATACTTCCAACTTGAACCATAGGTCTTTAGCTGAAGTGTACTCCCCTACACTTTCTTTTGTTGAGTTGGGAAGTCCATCCATGAGGAACTTCAAGGCTGTAATATTGTCCTTCTTTTCTTCCTTCTATGCAGTTGTTTTGCCCTTCTTATTTGATGGAGCGAGTGGATTGATCACAATCTCCCAAACACCAAACATCTTCAGATATGCCTTCATCTTGCTCCTCCAATCAAAATAGTCCATAACATCAAGTACAGACACATCATTGCTTGATGACTCTGCTTCTGCTTCCATTGTGTCTCCACAGATCTCCTTCAAGCTTGCAAGGCTTGTGACGAAGGCCTGCTCTGATACCAATTGTTAGACACAATGGCCACACTAAAAGGGGGGTGAATCAGTGTGAGTTATAAACTTTTTACATTCTTTTAATCAATCAGAGTATATCAATCATTATGTCATCAATTGCATAATCAAATTCATCATGAGTCATAAGCACAAAATCACATCAAAAGAGACAAGAATATATGCAATTCTTTTTATTTTGTTGTGTCACACAACCACTCCTTACCATTTCAATGGTAAAACCTTTTTACCATTTGTCCAGAAGTCATTTAAAATTACCACATTTAAGGGTATCCTCCATCTCATTAAGCCATGCAATGATGTCATGTTATGTATATGATCACCACCACAAAGGATACCATCAGACATTATTTTCACCATGTGCATGCCCTCTAGATCAAGGCATGTGTATCATAGGGCATGCAAGCAGGTGTCCAAGTGTAATCATGCTATCTAACCATGTCAAGTGAAAGTAGTGGGTTCCAAGACCATATCAAGGACATCCAGGTCTTCATCAAGTATTCCAAGTCTTCATCAAGTCATTTATGACCTCATCATCACATTCAAGAGTGCAAGGACCATCAAGCCATCAAGTGTGGGTCAAAGGACTTCTTTAAGAGCTTCTTCATCAAGCAGGAAGCTTCATGGACTTCTTCAACCACCTCACCCACACCAAGAGACCTCCAAGGGTTAAGATCCATCATGACATCACCTGTGGAGTTGCCAAACCTTCTCTTGGGGTACCATGACACCATCAGAGCATGAATGACCACACAATGGGTCATTAATGCTTCTCCAATGTCCACAAAGGCTTCAATACCATCTGTAGAGTCTTCAACATCATCACCAGGGTCTTCAACATCATCAACAAGGTGGTGGCTTCAAGATCCAACCTTGTGGGTACAAAGACCTTGTCATCTGGGTACAAGGTGCTTCAAGGCACAAACCCACTCTGCAAGGGGTCCAAGGAACTGCAAGTGGGACTTGGTGGCATCAATGACAACCTGTGGGGCCACTGCAAGTCCATGTTGGCATCAATGACAATTTCATCAACAATTTTACTGTAAAAGTGAATCTCACTTAAAATAAAAAACCACTCACTTAAAGTATTTTAGTTTTTGCTGCAATATTTGAAGTAACATCCTTGTAAAAGTGAATTTCACTTATTGTACAAAAGTGATTCACATAAAACAACTTTCTTGTAAAGTGATAAAAGGTTAATCTTGGGAAGAGGGGTGGGGGGGTCATTTTTTTTAATTTTTAATCATTAGTTTTTCAGTTGATCAATCGTCGATTTGCCACATCACTCTTGGGGTCATCTTCAACATATTTTTTCAAGCATAACTTCCTCATCTAGAGTCAGTTTTCAGTGTCGTTTTTTTTAAACAACCTATTTTTTCTAGCTCTTTGCATCTAGACCATTGGTTTTTGTTTTTACAAGCTTTATTTTATAGTACGTCCACGCCTTGTTATATTCTACTTACTAGTTCCAACTATTTCTCATGGAAATCTCGTGTGGAGGATGTTTTACGAAGTAGGGGACTTTATAGAATTAACTCAGAGAAATAAATAGAACCCACTGATGATGATAAGAAAATTAAATGGGCAAATAAATGTGATGAAGCTTGTGGATTTATTGTGATGCCAATCTTTACTGGTTTGCGATTCCACATATCTGGAATTGATGAACCTGATAAAGCTTGGGAAAAGTTGGAAGTTGTGTTTGGTAAACACAATGAAATTCAAGATCATCAACTTGAAAATGAGTTGATTTCTTTAAATCAAAGTGATTTTTCTTGCATTCAAGATTATTTATCTAAGTACAAAACTATTAGACTCTTATGTGCATAATGCAAAATTAAAAAGGGAAGACAAACAATGCATTTATCGTATTCTTTCCAAACTTGGATCTGCATATTCTGTTTTTGTATCTACATTTTACTCCATGAAAGAATAATTGAATCCAACTAGCTATATAGAGCCTAGTCTTGAATCCTTTTGTGATTCCTTGATTAGAGAGCAAGATAAACTCATACATCTTAGACTGATTAGCAATGTAGATACATCTGGGAAAACCTTATTGGCCCAACATAAAGAAAAGTCCAAGCCTTCCAAGAAACAAAATTCTCGCAATAATAAGCCAAACAAGGGTCCCAAACTCTCTCAGTCAGCTCATGCTTTCAAAAATGACAAAGGAGCCAAGCCAAAGGGAAAGAAGATTGAACCACAATGCAACTATTGTGGGAAAGATAATCATGATGAATCTAAGTGTTTCAAGAAGATGGCAACCTTGGAAGCAACACTGAAGAAGCACCACATCAGCCTAGATTCGTCTTAGAATCTACCTCTCATGGACATGCACTTTGTGCTTCTGGTTATTCTTATACTGCATCTTCTTATTTTACTTCAAATGAGTGACTCATTGATTCTGAAGCATCTTATCATATGGCTAAGGATCAAGCCATATTTTCTACTATGCATAAATATAACACCAAACAAATATTTATTGGTGATGATAGGCCTCTAAGTGTTGTAGGATCTAGAACAGTTCCAGTAGATAATGGTCATTTTAGTGATGTACTATGTGTTCCGAGAATCTCTTGCAATTTGTTGTCAGTCTATCAAATCACTCATTCTCGTGAAGGTAAAACTGTGACGTTTACACCTCACCAAGTTGTAATCAAGGATTTTAAAGATCCTCAACATGTACTAGCTATCGGAATTGTTGATGATATTACCAGGTTGTACAAATTTAACAGCTTTGGGTCATCATGTTTTCCTTAAGTTTTCGTTGCTCATGGTGATGACTTGAGCAAACATTGGCATGAGCGATTTAGACACTTAAATTATCGCTCACTATAACAACTATGTAAAGACAATATGGTGACAGGTCTTTCAATGGTATCTTGTAGGGATGGTTTTTGTTTCAGTTGTGTAATCAGAAAACATCATCGAGACAGTTTTGACATATTTGCCTCTTGGCATGCCTCAGCTCCCTTGGAGCTTGTGCATAGTGACTTGTGTGGTCCTCCTCCATTTGCTTCATTTTCCGGTTTCAAATATTTCTTAACTTTCATTGATGATTACTCCAAACCCACTTGGGTTTATTTCATAAAACTTAAGAGTGAAGTAGTTAACATGTTCTTGGCCTACATGGCCCTTGTTGAAAAACAATTTGGTCATCAAATTCTTAACTTAAGATCTGATAATGGAGGAGAATATGTTAACAACGAGTTCACTACTTTCTGCACTGAACAAGGAATCCAACAATAACACACTGTTCCGTATACACCACAACAAAATGGTGTTGCTGAACAAAATAACCGCACTTTTAAAGAAATGACTAATTGTATGATCCAAGCCAAAGGACTAAGTCTTCAATTTTGGGATGAAGCCATTAATTGTGTAAATTACATAGTTAATCACACCCCCATTAAAGCTTTACAAGGTATCACACTAGCAGAAGCATGGAGTAAAATTAAACTAGATCTAAGTCACTTCCGTGTGTTTGGTAGTGAAGCATGGGCTCACATTCCGGATGAAAAACGAAAAGCATTGCAGCCTAAAAGTGAAAAGTGCATATTTGTTGGATACTATGAAGATGTAAAAGGTTATAGACTTCTTCAACCATAGTCTTTTGATATAATTATTAGAAGAGATGTAAAATTTGATGAAAATCTTTTGGCTTGCGAGCCTAACTCGATGTTTGTGCCATCTTTGGTCTGCAAGCGTTGTTGAAATATTGTAACTTCCAAGAATATTCTAAATGTATTTTACTGATGTACCCTAAGGGAGATGACTTATTCCTTTGTTGGGATGTTACTATTGTGTTTGGTCATCAAAGAGTCACGAGGTATAACCTCCATTGTAAGTTGCGTCAATAGTACCCTAATGAGTATAATATAATACTGTTTTGAGTCTTCCTAGGTGAATTCGGCCCAATCAATTTAGTGGGGTCGACTTGTTAGGTTAAAAGTCAAGTAACAGAAATAGTATAAATAGAGAAGCTGTGTTCCTCATTTGTACACACACTCACTTTTGTATAGCGCATAGGAGCGAGAGAGAGACATAACAACAAGGAGGAGGATCACCTGTTTTGGGGTTTTATCTTATACATCTATATAGAGGAAGTTTTGTTGGGTTTTCTTCCCTTTGATGGTTTCCCAGGATAAATCCGTGTCTATCTTGTGATTGTGTTTCTTTCAGTGATTCTGCATTATGCTACTGTTGTGAATTTGTATTAAACACTAATGATATCTAGCTAAGCATATGAAATCTTAACATGGTATCAGAGCTAGCCTGAGTAGAACAACTTTCACAAGGTGAAACTGTCTCTCCTCTTCCTCTGACAAGAAATTAGGGTTTTCACAAAATTTGCGATTTTGAAGATCTACTTGCATAGAAATTTGCGCCTCCCTAGAGCACATCTATTGAGTTCTACATCGAAGTTTTTGAGAGGGTGAATCTTTGGGAAAACCAAACCCTAGTTTGGTCATGAACTAGAAAACCGCAAAAAACCAGAACCAAAAATTTCCAGAAACTGTAATCTCGTGAGCAAGTTTTGAAGGGTGAAGATTTGGACTCACCAGAAACCAAGTGGACCAACCAACTTGCCTCAGTCAAGCACATCTCCTGGTAAGGTCAACTTTTCATTTTGAGAAATTTCATCTTTTAGCGACCTCTTGGATAAGATGGCCCCAAGCACTAAGCTTGAGGACAAGCTGGAAGGCATAGAAAACTTCTGAGCATGGAAGTATAAGATTGGTCTCATTCTTAGAGAGAATGATCTTGACAAATACATCAAAGATGAAGTTGTAGAACCGAAAGAAGATGAAGCTAAGGAGAAGCACTAGAAGGACCTAATCAAGGCAATGGGGATCATTACTGATTATATCAAAGATACTTGAGCACTCAAGTGTCATCTAAAGAGACACCAAAGCAAATGTATGATGCCCTTTCCAGAATGTATGAGGGAAAGAACATCAACATAGATATGAATTTGAGAGCTCATCTGAAGGGTACCAAGATGAGTAAAGGAGAATCCATTCAAGATTACTTCACAAGGGTCTCTCAGTTCAAGGAGCAACTAAAGGCCATTGGAGACTTCCTTGATGAAGATGGACTAGTTATGACTGCTCTCAATGGTCTCACTAGACCTTGGGATTAATTCATACAGACTGTGTGTGCCAGAAAAGAAAATATGAAGTTTGACATTGTATGGGAAGATTGCATCAAAGAGGAAGCTAGAGTAGCTAACAGAGAAGCTCTACTTAAAAAAGATGACCAAGCTCTAGCCACCCATACTAGAAGAAGAAGACAATCAAACTTTTAGAAGGATAGTCACAAGGAGTATAGACCTCCAAAGAAGTTCAAAGCAAAAGAGAAAACGATCAAAAGAAAGATTACTCCAAATATCAATGTTATAATTGTCATAAGATAGGACACCTTGCCAGAGAATGTCCATTGAAGAAGAAGAACAACAAAAGACATCATGCTTATCTAGCTGAAGACGAGGTAGAAGAAGAAGAAAGACCTCGAAAGAGACAAGCAAAAGAAGAATATGTATTATTCTACGCACTCTCTGGGTCTGTAATACCTGGAGAAGATACATGGCTTATTGGTAGTGGTGCTTCAAAGCACATGACAGGGAAGAAGTAAACTCTGTCAAGACTTGAACAGAATAACTCTCCTCAGAAAGTATCATTAGGAGATGACTATCAATATCCCATCAAAGGCATTGGTGAATCAAGCTACAAGCTTGACTCTGGAACCTCCACAAAGATGAAGGAAGTACTATATGTGCCAGGTTTGAAAAAGAACTTTCTTTCCATCTCAACACTAGATAAGAAAGGATATAGAGTTGCTTTTATAGATGGACAAGTACTCACGTGGACCAATGGAAAGGCAATTGAAGATGTTGTGGTCAGTGGTGAAGAAGAAGGAGGATTGTACAAACTCAAGGGACATACAAAAACAACCCTTGTCCATGAGATCACTAGCTCAAGTGAACTATGGCATAGAAGGATTGCTCACATCAACTACAAAGCATTACCCTATGTGAGAAATGTGGTAACACGTTTACCAGATTTGAAGATCGATCATGAAGGTATTTGCAAAGGATGTGCAAGAGGAAAGAACATCAAGAATCCATTTCCGATGAGTGAAACAACGATTAAATCTATGTTGGAATTAATTCATTTTGATGTATGTGGTCCTATGCCCTCCACATCTTAAAGCGGATATGAATATTATGTTACATTTATTGATGACTATTCAAGAAAGATATGGATATACTTCTTGAAGACAAATAGTGAAGTGTTTGAGAAATTCAAGGAATTCAAAGCCTTGATAGAGAACCATTCATAAAGAAGAATCAAGACACTCAGGAAAAATAATGGTGGAGAATATACTTCAAAAGAATTTGAATCCTTCTGCAAAGAAGTTGGAATCAAGAAGGAACTAAACACTCCCTACAATCCCCAACATAATGGTGTTGTGGAAAGAAAGAATAGAACCATTATGGAAGTAGGGAAGACAATGATTCATGATCTAGAACTTCCCATGCATCTATGGGCTGAAGCAACAAGAACAATTATGTATGTGCATAATAGATTATCTCATAGTGCTCTTGGATTCAAGACTCGTGAAGAAATGTATAGAAGAAAGAAACCTGAAGTGAGCCATCTCAAGATATTTGGCTGTTCAGTATATGCTCACATTCCAAAAGAAAAGAGAACCAAGTTGGATCCTTCCGGAAAGAAGGGAATATTTGTTGGATACTATGAAGTCTCCAAAGGCTTCAGGATATACATTTCAGGATTCCATCATATAGAGATTAGTAGGGATGTAACATTTGACGAAGAAACAACTCTTAAGAAATCCAAAAGGTGTCAGCTTGAAAAAGTACATGAAGAGGATGTACCTCCCAGAGAGGTAGACGCTGAACCCTCTCCTGAAATGGTAGCATCAGAAGATCATGATATGCTAGAACCTCAGGAGCCCCCTACAATGGATATATCTCGGAAGAGAAAACTTGCTTTGGTAAGAGAAATCATACAAGAAGCAGAGAAGTATGGAGCTCCAGAAGGCTCCACAAGAAAAAGCAAGAGATCAAAGCCATTCTCCAACTATGTAGCTTTGATGTGTGATATTGTAGATCACGAACCTACTAGTTATGAGGAAGCTGTACAATAGAAAGAATTGGTATAAGCAATGGTGGAAGAATACCAGTCAATAATGAAGAATGATGTTTCAGATATAGTACCTAAACAAGAAAGAAAGAGTGTGGGGTATATTCCAAGTGGATCTACAAGATAAAACATGCTGCTGATGGAAGTATCGAAAAAGACAAGGAAAGATTTGTGGCTAGAGGATTTTCTCAAAAAGAGAGAATTGATTATGAAGAGACATTTGCGCCAGTAGCAAGGTACACTTCCATCAGAACCATCATGGCACTTGCTTCCATGATGAAGTGTAATCTACACCAGATGGATGTAAAGACAACCTTCTTGATTGGTGTGATTGAGGAAAAAGTATACATCGAACAACCACATGGGTTTGAAGTCGAAGACAGAGTGACTCATGTATGTAAGTTGAAGAAGGCTCTGTATCGACTGAAGCAAGCTCCTAGAGCTTGGTATGGAAGAATAGATAGCTTCTTGACAAGCTTGGGCTTTACCAAAAGTAAAGCTGATCCTAACCTTTACCTTAAGGTTATGGATGATGAACCTGTCATATTATTACTATATGTGGATGATCTATTTCTGGCAAGAAATGAGAAATATATTGCAGAAAGGAAGAAGAAGCTAGCTGAAGAATTCAAGATGAAAGATCTTGGATTGATGCACTATTTTCTTGGGTTGAAAGTGTGGTAAAGGCCAGAATGAATCTTTCTGAACCAAGGAAATTATGCAGTGGAAATCTTAAAGAGATCTGATATGTTGGATTGTAAAGCCATGACCACACCCATGGATACCAAGCTAAAGTTGTTATCTGATGAATCATCAGAGTTAGTGGATGTGACTCAGTACAAAAATATTATTTCGTTAATGTATCTGACGAATACTAGGCCAGATATATGCTTTGTTGTGAACACCCCGAGTCAGTATCTAGTTAAACCTAGATGTGTTCACCTGATAGCTGCAAAGCATGTGATGAGGTACCTCAAAGGTACGATAGACTTTGGACTATACTATGATAGAGATCATGACTACATATTGTATGGATATATGGATTTAGATTGGGCAGGAAGTGTCGCAGACAGAAAGAGCACCTTAGGTGGATGTTATTGTCTGGGATCCGCCATGATCTCATGGTTTAGTAAGAAATAGTCCAATGTTGCTCTCAACACGGCTAAAACATAGTACATAGCAGCTTGCTCCGCTAATTCTGAAACCATATGGCTTTAGAAGCTGATGTCAGGTCTATTTGACATGGAGTTGGATACCACAGTGTTTCTATGTGACAACTAGAGTTGTATAAAGATGACAGAGAATCCTTTGTTCCATGATAAATCAAAGCACATAGAAATTGAATATTTTTACATAAGGGATATGGTACAAAAGGGAGCTATAAAACTCCAGTATGTGAGTATCGACGAGCAAGTTGCTTATGTGTGACCAAGCCTCTTATCTTGAGTAAAGTTTGAATACTTCTGTGACAAGCTTGGTGTAGTCCGAAAATACATTCATCGTAAGGAGGAACAATCATTAGAGGAAATTTGGGGTCTAAAATGGGCCTTATAAGAAAATGCGCCAACAATAAGTTCTTGTGAGTTGGAATTCAAGAACCAATAGAATTCCAATAAAATAAGTCAACCATAATGGTTGAATTAACATATTTGTCATAAAAAAAACTACTTTTTTTGTTCGTATTTTCGACATATTTCCCTATGTTTTTACTCAAATTTCGATCGGGAGAGCTCGTTGGATGCGGAATTTGATTCCGCATCCAACGAGTACCCACACTGCATTATTTTGACGGATCCTACTACTCCAAAAACAAGAAATACCTGAAAAAACGTGATGATGATGATGCGAAACTTGATTCCGCATCCAACGAGTACCCACACTGCAGACTTTTGACGGACCCCGCTACCCCAAAAACAAGAAATCCTGAAAAAACGTGATCATCACGTTTTTTCAGGATTT
>LPNX010704642.1:90595-158166 GCA_001517045.1 Pseudotsuga menziesii
CTGCAGTGTGGGTACTCGTTGGATGCGGAATCAAGTTTCGCATCCAAGGAGCTCTCCCAATCGAAATTTGAGTAAAAACACAGGGAGACATGACGCATCATCACGTTTTTTAAGGTATTTCTTGTTTTTGGGGTAGCGGGGTCCGTCAAAAGTCTGCAGTGTGGGTACTCGTTGGATGTGGAATCAAATTTCGCATCCAAGGAGCTCTCCCAATCGAAATTTGAGTAAAAACATAGGGAGATATGTCGAAAATACGAACACAAAAAGTAGTTTTTTTCTTTTTTCCTCCAAAATTAATAAAGATTATTTTATTATTTTAATTATTATTTTATTATTTTAACTATTATTTTATTATTTTCCTTAGGAGGCCCATTTTAGACCTCAAAATTCCTCTAATGGATGTTGATGTTATAAACCTTCCTTGCAAGAAGAAACGATGATGATAGGAACCCTCCTCAGAAAGGGGCAGCAGGTTGATGATACGGACCATAGTTTGAAAAATCGGCTAAATCGGAACTGGAACCGGCCGGTTCACCGGTTCGGAACCAAACCAGGTCAAACCGGCAGGTTAACCGGATCGAGGACCGGTTAGTTATTGAACCAGATTGGTTTGGTTCGGAACCAAACCGGGTCAAACCAGCAGGTTAACCGGATCGGGGACCGGTTAGTTACCGAACCGGCCGGTTTGGTACCAAACCGGTCCGGTTCAGTAACTAACTGGTCCAACCGGTTGAGTTCGAGCTTGACCGGTTCGGTTCGGTAACTAACTAGTCCAACCGGCTGAGTTCGAGCCTGACCGGTCCGGTTTGGAAAAAGTCAATTTTTTTTATTTTTTAGTTAGTTTTATTTATTATTTTTTAAATGTTTACTAACCTAAATGGTGCCCTAACCTAAGTCCTGACTCCTAACCTATCCTATTCCCTAACCTAATGCACAACTACAAAACAAAAATTGGACCGGTCGAAGATCATTTTATTTGGTTGAATGTTGAAAACTTGAAATCGTGGAGCTCCGAGCAATTGCCAACTGCCAAGGACTTGGACAAGGTGTGGACTGTGGACTTGTGGAGTGGGCAGCACTATGGACAGTGGCTTGCAAGCAAACAACATAGCTTTGAAGTTTGGAGTGGGTAGGCCGCAACACTCAGCACTGTGGAGTTTGGACAGTGGACAGTCAAGTTTGGAGTGGGCAGGCCGCAACACTGTGGAGTCTGGACAGTCAGCAAACAAGTGAGTAAATGCCAAAATTATAAATAGCCATATTCCATCATTGTAATTTGTACTAGCTTGCAACTTCCAGTCAATTAGTAGCCTGCAACTTCCACTTTAATCATGCACTCATCATTCCACAAGAACTTTCAAACAAGTAATATGTAAAAAGGCCACTCTATACTTAAGTCTTAAAGTATGGCAAGGTAACCAACACCTTAGACAATCCCTTTACCAGCATTGCAGTAGTACAGTAACTCTACATGTGTAAGTGCTGGGAGTCAATTCATATGTAATGATAATAATTATAGTTTAGAGGCTTGCACATAACCTTAGAGTATAAAGCATCTTATTCACAATAAGTTAGCATCAAGCCACTTGTTTAAACAGAGTTAACATCAGCATTCACCTTTTGGATTCAAGAGTCAAGACAACATTTTAAAAGTCTGTACTTTATCACCATTTAGCAGGATATCATAATGACCATGCCAACTAGTTTAACAGTTCACCATGATAAAATGTCTAGAAAAGAAGCCTAAAAAACTGTCTCAATTGCACCACTTTAAGGAGACCAAAGGGTCTGAAATCCTACTGTCCTAATTATCAGCAGTGGCAGCAGTATGACAGGGTGCCAGACAGTCCACAAGAAGTGACATTGGGGTGCCTAACCCTTTCAAACTTTGAAATTAAAAAAATGTGGCTACTATGATCAAATAACAATGCATTTAAAAGTTCTCAGTTCTCAATGAAATTTAAAAAATGTGGCTACTATGATGATCCATCATCCATGTTAGAAGTAGAACTTAGAAATTTTTTTTTGAGGAATTAATGTTGTTTTTAACTTTTTTTATTATGTTTTTTTGATGAATTAATGCTCATTGTTGTTTCAACTTTCAGCCTATCCGGATTCTAAAATGGCCCCAAAAGCAAAAGATCTGGCATGGGCCCATGCAGATGTTGTTGATGGGGTTATGCATTGCAAGAAGTTGATTAAGGGTGGTGGAATTTACAGGCTTAAACAACACTTGGTTACCATCAAATGGCAAGTGAAGGCATGTGAAGCTCCACTAGATGTCATTGGACAAATTAGAGCTGATATGCAAGAATATTTTAAGAAGTTTGAAATAAATAGAGGAAGAAGTAGGAAAGAAGAGGAGGCTTGCTGAAATGATGGGTGGGACCTATGCTCCAGGTTCAATTGAAGGCTTTTCATCTATCCCTTCTACCGATCTTAGGGATCCTTTTGGGTATGTTGCACCCTCCGATACTACACAAGAGAAGGGTAAATAAAAAAAGAAGGGTGGCATTCAAAGCTATTTTACATTCTTTGCTAGTGCTAATGCTTCTCATATGCCTCCAACACATGTTCAGCCCATCTTAGATGACCATTGGAAGAAGAAATACAAAGAAGCTGCCCATGAGTACATAGCTAGATGGTGTTATGATACTGATCTCCCCTTCAATGTTGCACGCTCTTCTTATTACCAACCTATGTGGGATGCTGTTATAGCTGTTGGTAAGGGCTTCAAAGGCCCTAGTATGCATGACTTGAGGGGATCTCTTTTGCAAAAAGAGATAGTGTCAATAGAATAATACTTGAAGGACTTCAAACAGTCATGGGTCAGAACATGATGCACTATCATGTCAAATGGATGGACCGATCAGAAGGGTCGTACTCTCATAAACTTTCTTGTCTCTTGCCCACGAGGAACCATGTTTTTGAGATCAAGTGATGCATCTGATCAGGTGAAAGATGCAAATCTATTATTTTATCTTTTGGATGACGTTGTTGAGGAGGTGGGGGCAAGTAATGTTGTACAAATCATCACAGATAATGCCTCTAACTATGTTCTTGCTGGTAAGATGTTAGAGGAAAAACATAAAACCATATTTTGGACTCCATGTGCGGCACATTGCATAGACCTCATGCTTGAGGACATATGCAAACAGGATTGGATCAAGGACACTATAGAGCATGCCAAAAGCATCACCAAATACATCTACAACCACGGTTGGGTATTGAGCTTGTTGAAGAGACACACATAGGGCAGGGAGCTTGTTAGGCCTGTAGTTACTAGATTTGCAACTCACTTCCTTACGTTGCAATCTCTCATTTCCCAAGCACTGAACTTGGAGAAAATGTTTTCAAGTGATGAATGGAATTCATCCCAATGGGCCCTCAAACAAGATGGAAAAGACACCGAGAAAAGAATTAAAAGCTCTTCATTTTGGAAAAGAGCAGCAGAGGTTGTGGCAATTACTGAGCCACTTGTTAAGGTGTTGCGGTTGGTTGATGGAGAAAAATTGGCCATGGGCTACATTTATGAAGCTATGGATCAAGCAAAGGAGCAGATAAAGGCATCATACAAAGATAGAGTGGCCAAGTATGGGCTTATTTGGGAGATCATTGATAAGAGATGGAACAATCAACTCCATCGCCCTATACATGCAGCTGGGTATTTTCTTAACCCAAGGTATTAGTATAGAGCGCATATTGATCCAGATCCGACTGGGGAGGTAGCAGATGGATTGTATTCTTGCCTTGAGCGCATGGTCCCAAATGAGGCGGACCAATTGGAGATACATCGACAGATCAACTCTTTCACTGCTGCCACATGTACCTTTGCCAATAATGTTGCTAAGATTTCAAGAGAGGAAGACCAACCAGGTAAACATTTCCATTGTTTGAACTTTGATTAACTTATGTTTATAAAGTTTAAAGTTATTAACTACCTTGAATTAAGCTTAAAATTTAAATTGTTGAATTAAGTTATTAACTACCATGACTCTTCACATTTGCAGCACAATGGTGGCAGGCATTTGGTAACCATACTAAACTATTGCAAAGGTTTGCAATACGGGTCCTGAGTCAAACCTGCAGCTCTTCTGGGTGTGAGCGCAATTGGTCTTTGTTTGAGCGGATTCACACAAAGAAGAGAAACCGTTTAGAGCAAAAACGGTTAAACGATCTAGTCTTTGTGTAGTACAACCTCCGACTCAGGCGCAACCAATTGATAAACAAAAGACCTGATACGGATCCCATTGTGTTGGATGATATAGATCCAAACTCAGAATGGGTAGTGGAGACCCAACCGCCAGAGTTTGGTGATGACATAGATGTTGAGTTGGAGGACTTGTTGGATGTTCCGTTGGATGCAGATCCTTTACTGCCAATGCCATCAGTTCATACAGGTGTAGATGCTGAGAGAGCAGTGCCAGGCATGGCAGGCACTAGCCGATCATAGTCGTCGACATTCAGCCAATACTACTACTTCATTAGCAGATGACTTTGATCCTGAGGAGCCCGAGACTGAGCCAGATCATGATGCATTTGCTAGTCCTTCTGGTTCTTCTTCTATTTTTAGTTCTAGCAGTGGTGCTGAGTTTGATGATGATCATTGATGATGTATTATCATTTATGTAGTTGATTATGTAGCATGTTTTTTGGACTCTCCAAGCCATATAGCTTTTACTATATAGGGCCTAGCCGCCTAGGCCTCATGGATTATGTATTTTGTTCTAGTATCCTAGATATGTTACATGTATTATCATTTATGTATTGCACAGAGTACAGTCACAGACTTCAGATTACAGTACACTTTGTGCCATTTCGATATATTGACTCTTATATGGTATATACATGAGCAGATTTTGGTTATTTTGTCTTCAATGCCTTGGAATCATGGATTATAATCTTGAAAATGTTGTTTTTCTTTAAAATTGAAATATTTGATGTATTTTTTAGCAAACCGATTCATTAAATTCAAATTAGTCGATTTATGACCGATTCATTACCGATTCCGATTCCGAGTTGACTCTTGACCGATTCCGAGTCCGATTCCGATTTTTAAAACTATGATACGAACCTCCCTGGAAAGGGGGAGTGATGATGAGACTGTCATTAATGATGGGATGGCAGTGATGTTCCAGTAGAAAAGAGGCCAAGTGCGCCTACAGATGCTGATGAGGTCCAACATTCACTTGTGGATGATAGTATCCTCTTTTGAGGATGGTCTTGCGGACAATAACAGTCTTAATGAGAGTAGTCCTAGTCCTTACTAGATGAGGATAGTCTTGCAGACGATACTCTCGCATGGAGAGTGTTCCTACATTCACTTGTAGATTCCATAGAAAATAACACTCGCTTGGGAGTGGTCCTAGCTTTAACAGGCCGATGATGGTCTACAGTGAGTCCCGCACTCGGTTGCAGATGACAGGTCCTGCATTCATTTGCAGACGAGATCTGCATTCAGTTGTAGACGATACTCTTGCATAGGAGAGTGTTCCTACATTCACTTGTAGATGCTGTAGAAAATAACACTCGCTTGGGAGTGGTCCTAGCTTTAACAAGCCGAGGATGGTCTACGATGAGTCCTGCACTTAGTTGCGGACGACAGGTCCTGCATTCATTTGCGGATGAGATCTGCATTCAGTTGTAGACGATACTCTCGCATGGAGAGTGTTCCTACATTCACTTGTAGATGTCGTAGAAAATAACACTTGCTTGAGAGTGGTCCTAGCTCTAACAGGCCGAGGATGGTCTACGATGAGTCCTGCATTCAGTTGCGGGTGATAGGTCCTGCATTCATTTGCGGACGAGATCTACATTAAGTTGTAGACGATGTGGCCCTGCATTCATTTGCGGATGATCCAGCTGGTCGATGCTATAGACCCTCTGCGTTAAGGGGGAGTAGGCTGATGAGGATTGCATCATCCTTAGACCTGTGTCCTAAAGTGATAGGGATTGATCATCCCACAAAGAGATCATGTGTATTGCAGGTAGTGTTGTGGCAAATGATCAAGAAGATCGAAGTGCTGCAACAAAGGATCAAGAAGATTGAAGTGTTGCTGGAGATCAAAAAGATCAAAGTGTTGCAGAAGATGAAGACTCGATGCTGTAGAAGATGATGTTCCAGTATTGAAGATATTGGAGATATTTTAGTAACTGTTCCAGTTGCTGATGATTGTTGAAAACTTCCTATGACGTATAGATGTATTACCTTGATACTGTTGAAGTTTTTCTCTCTCGTTACTCCTATAGTTGATGATGTTGTTGTCAATACAGTACCCTTCTCGTTAAGGGGGTCTGTTGAAATGTTGTAACTTCGAATAATATTCTAAATGTATTTTACTGATGTACCCCAAGGGAGATGTCTTATTCCTCTGTCGGGATGTTACTATTGTATTTGGTCATCATAGAGTCATGAGGTATAACCTCCATTGTAAGTCAGGTCAATATTACCCTAATGAATATAATGTAATATTGTTTTGAGTCTTCCTAAGTGAAGCCGGTCCAGTCAGTTTAGCGGGGTTAACTTGTTAGGTTAAAAGTCAAGTAACAGAAAGAGTATAAATAGAGGAGTTGTGTTCCTCATTTGTACATGCACTCACTTGTGTATATCACATATGAGAGAGAGAGACATACCAACAAGGAGGATGATCACCTGTTTTTGGGTTTTATCTTATACATCTATATAGAGGAAGTTTTCTGGGTTTTCTTCCCCTTGAGGGTTTCCCAGGATAAATATGTGTCTATCTTGTGATTGTGTTTCTTTTAGTGATTCTGCATATGCTACTGTTCTGAATATGGATTAAACACTAATGATATCTAGCTAAGTTGTTGATGAAATTGTCATTGATGCCAACATGGACTTGCATTGGCCCCGCAAGATGTCATTGATGCCACCAAGTCCCACCTACAGTTCCTTAGACCCCTTACAGATTGGGTTTATGCCTTGCTGTGCCTTGAACCCCTTACAGAGTGGGTTTCTGCCTTGAAGCACCTTGGACCTAGTTGACAAGGTCCCTGTACCCACAAGGCTAGATCTTGTAGCCACCACCTTGCTGAAGATGCTCAAGACCTTGTTGATGGTGCTGAACACCCCATAGATGGTTCTAAAGCCTTTGTGGATAATGGTGAAGCCCTTGATGGGTTGGAGAAGCATTAATGACCCATTTTGTGGCCATTCATGCTATGATGGTGTCATGGTACCCAAAAGAAGGTCTAGCAACCCCACAGGCGATGTCATGATGGATCTTGACCCTTGGAGGTCTCCTGGTGTGGTTGAGGTGGTTGAAGAAGCCTACGAAGCCCCTTGCTTGATGAAGAAACCCTGAAGAAGCCCTTGGACCCACATTTGATGGCTTAATGGTCCTTAAAGGTGATGACGTGGTCATTAATGACTTGATGAAGACTTGGAACCCTTGATGAAGATCTTGATGCTTGTGTAGCCCTTGTTGGGGTCATGGAACCCTTGGAGATGGTCATTAGGCATGAGAATGTTTGGTTTCCACATAAATGGCGGCATGATTACCCTTGGACAATATATGATCGTTGATGGTGCATTTGGAAATGATTTGTGTCTTGGAATCCATACGTATGGTGGCTTGTAATCCCATGATTGTTGGAGCCTTTGGGTCAATAATACCCTAATGAATATAATATAATATTGTTTTGAGTCTTCCTAGGTGAAGTCGGCCCAATCAGTTTAGTGGGGTCGATTTGTTAGGTTAAAAGTCAAGTAACAAAAAGAGTATGAATAGAGGAGTTGTGTTCCTCATCTGTACACACACACTCACTTGTGTATAGCGCATATGAGAGAGAGAGAGAGACATACGAGCAAGGAAGATGATCACCTGTTTTGGGTTTTTATCTTATACATCTATATAGAGGAAGTTTTGCTGGGTTTTCTTCCCCTTGAGGGTTTCCCAAGATAAATCCGTGTCTATCTTGTGATTGTGTTTCTTTCAGTGATTCTGCATATGCTACTGTTGTGAATTTGGATTAAACACTAATGATATCTAGCTAAGCATATGAAATCTTAACAAGCCTGATTCGAAGCTTGTTTCTTCTTCTACTTCTAACTTCCTTGACAACTTTCCAACTCCAGTTTCTGATGATGACAGTGAGGATGAAAATCCACCTCTGGTCGCTCATTTTCCTCCAGTTGCACCAACACAATTGCTTCCTCGATGGGTTTGTTGAACATGTGAAGGAGCTGGTGATCTTGCTGGTGATTCTAGAGATCAATATTGAACACGTTCTCAGTTCCAATGAGCCTCTTCTCTTTTCGCTCAAGTTTTAGAGAATCACGATCCATAGACTTTTGCAGAAGCTTTAGGGAATTCAGATTGGAATGCAACCATGGATGAAGAATATGAAGAATATCGTTCTTTATTGACGAACGATACTTGGGATCTTGTACCTCTTCCAAAAGGAAGAAAACTTGTCAGATTTAAATGGCTCTACAGAACTAAGTATGCATTAGGTGGAAGTGTTGAAAGACTTAAGGCACAGCTAGTTGCCAAAGGTTTTTCCCAAGTTGAAGGGATTGACTACAATGAAACCTTTGCTCCTGTCGCAAAAATGAACCCCATTTTCCTTGTTCTTTCCCTTGAAGACTTACATAAATGGGAAGTCCATCAACTGGATGTCGATTATGTATTATTGCATGGTGATTTACATGAGGAAATTTACATGTAACAACCTCCTGGATATGTTCAGAATAACTCTAGCCTTGTATGTCGCCTTAAGAAATCCTTATATGGCCTTAAGCAAGGTTCTCGATGTTGATGTATTTGTAACTTCAGAAGATATTCTAATGTATATTATCATTGTATGTTGTTGTACCCCCATTGGGGATGTGTTTACCCCCTTGCAGGATGTCTTAATTGTGTCTAGACCTTGAGGTACAACCTCCGTTGTAAGTCGAGGCAATAGTCCCGAGTATAACATCATGTAATGTGTATTTGGAGTCTCTTTGGGAGAAGTCGGTCCTGTTAGGGAATACATGTGGGCCCCAGTCTTATGTTTGGTCAGTGACTTGAAAGGGTATAAATAGGGAGGCGTTCTCCCTCATTTATACACATGTCACACTCTCAAGTTCGCATGAGAGAGAGAGAGAGATACAAAGGAGGAGAGATAGATAGCTGTTGAATACTTCTTATTACTGCTTTTGATCATCTTACTATTTTGGTTTCCCTGGTGAAAGTCTTTGTGTCACGTGTATCTTTTATATCTTATGCATCTTGTTGTACTTGTTATTCTTTTAGATAAAGATCCTAGATAATCTAATCAGATCTAAAGAAACACTAACACTCGAGCCTGGTATGCCAAAATGGATTACTTCCTACTTGACACTGGTTTTTCTAGATGCCATTCTGACCCTAATGTCTATACCAAGAAAGTAGGAAACCATCTCATCATACTTGTTCTGTATGTTGATGATCTTATTCTTATTTGTAGTGACCTTAAGCTTTTAACCCATGTGAAATCCAGTCTTAAGAAATTTTTTGAAATGTCATACTTAGGACATTTGCATTATTTTTTTGGTCTCCAAGTCTTGCAAACCAAAGAAGGAATATTTCTTTCTCAGTCTAAGAATGCTTGTGACCTTCTTCATCGCTTTCACATGGAAGATTGTAAACCAACCCCTTCTCCCTTCTAGTTTGGAGTCAAACTTTTTGCCACTTGTATTTCACCTGAAGTAGATGCCATCATGTATCGTCAGCTTGTTGGTAGTCTCTTATACTTGACTCATTCTCGTCTTGACCTTTCTTTTGTTGTTGGTCGTGTTTCCCACTATATGCAAATACCCAATGAAAGTCACTGGAAAGCAACAAAAAAAATACTCTGATATATTCGAAGTACAATTCAGTTTGGGATTCATTACAGTACAAGGGGGACTCCTTTCTTGGTTGGTTTCACTGATTCGGATTGGGTCGGCGATCTTGATGATCGAAAGTCTACTGTAGGTTATGTTTTCAGTCTGGGATCTAGACTTGTTACTTGGGCTTGAAGAAACAACAAGCTCTTTCTCTTTCTTCATCAGAAGCAGAATATCAATCTGCAGTTAACGCTAGTTAGGAAGCTTTATGGCTTCGACAGATCCTTTCAGAGTTTGGATTCAAACAACTAAAACCTACTCCACTTTGGTGTGACAATCAAAGTGCCATCAAGCTTGCTAAAGATCCAGTTCAACATCAACGCAACAAACACATTGAGCTATATATGCACTTCATCATAAATCTTATTCATGATCGCATTCTTGAAGTGCTCTTTTGCCCTACAGATGATCAATTTGCAGACATCTTCAACAAGTCTCTTACAGAAGCAAAATTTTCTAAACTTCAATCTATGTTAGGAGTTCAGGAACTTGTCATTAAGGGGGGATAGGTTCTAATGCCTCCTGCCCTCTCCTAATAGTGTCACTTTTGTAAATCTTTCAATCCTATGCCAAGTTGTTCTTAAGGGGGGATGTTAGGATATTTAGACACTTAGGAGTTAGTTAAGATCAACTTGTTCTAATATATTCGTTATGAAAAGTGTGTTTCTTTAGTATGCATTAGTATGCATTTGTAGAGATCTAATCCGACGGTCACGATATGTTCTAGACAGAGTGATCCGACGGTTCATCTTCTTTTATATCATAACTACCTTTGATCCGTGGCTTAACACCCGATTGCTCCATGATATCTATTTAAAGAGCATGGAGGATCATTGGCTAGTTGATCGATTGTGAGAAGCTCATTTGTAACTTTCTTTCTTTTGCATAAGAAACTGCCTCAAGTAGCTATTTGGTTGGGGTCGTGGAGTGTTTCCCTTTCGAGGGTTTAAACCATGTGAAAACATCGGTGTGTTGATTTGTGATTTGTTTGTATGAGTGGCTGCTCTAGATGTTCGGTATTTTGGGAGTACCCTATGTACCCAAACAAGATCTGCATTCAACTGCAACTGCTGCACTTGGGAAATGCACCCCAATTGTCTGCTCTCACTCTGAAACTCTGAACATTGTCGCTTCCAATCTCTGGAAGTTGTACAATCTCTCTAACCTCTGAAGTGATTCTCCCTCTGCCTTCCTCCCAGTACTTCTCTATCTAAAGAAGATTCACGCCCTCAATCTCTGAATGATGCCCCAAGATGTAGAGTTGCACCCTCTTTGCTCAGAAGTACGCCCTAGCTGTCTCTGCCTAAGTCCTGTTATCACATATACATTTTGCCCCTGGGATACCATGATGCCGCATACATATTTGTCTCTTTTTTTGTTCCAGGCTATTTTTCACATGGGGTATTAGCATGGATCTTTACAACTTCAGTTATTCCAGAGCCTTGTTTATCGGATTTTCCTTTCCAGGACTGAGATTCAGAGGTCCATTGAGATGCTTTTGGTGATGATCTAGTTCATTGTAGCAGAGCAACAGATCAAAGTTGGTACACACAGTTATAGAGGGGCTTATCAATTGGAGACATGTATATTTGGTGAGATCATCTATACACTTCCTTGGTTTGATTTTTCTCTATGATGTATGTTAGATACCTATGCTTATCATGTTAGGATGATTATGGTGACCTATGTTTATATCAATTGTTGCTTCAACTTGTGTTATGACTAATCAAGGAACTTGATGTGAAGACTGTTGCTCATGCCATGCTCGTACAAATTATAAACCTTGGTGCTAGGTTGGTTCCATGTCACTTGTCACCATCCATCCAGTTCATCCACCTTTGATTTTGCCCCATGACTTAGACTGATTGATACTTGTGAGATTGGAGATCCTTTCCCCATTGTGACCCCTATGTATGATAGACTCCATGTTGCTATGAGTCTCTAGCTATGAATTATGTTGCTTGGCCAGTGTGGTTGGGTTCACAGCGTAGGTCTCCTTTAGTACTCAAAACAAGTGCTCCACCATAACAGTGTTGCTAAACACTAAAGCATTAGAACGCATAAAAGCTATATCTAAAGGATGCAAAAGTTATAAATGTTTAAAATGTATTCAATGGCCAAAGGTTTGAGCACTCATTCATTGTATACTGTAAGGCTCAATCTAGTCTCCACAGGAGCAACATGGAGAGGCAAACCTGTCGAGGCTATGGATTGCTTGCTCGCAACGGGTCTAGGCCTTAGTCATTTACTAGATCCCAGAGGGCTTTCCAAGGAACTTCCCTTGTAGGTTGGCTACTATCTTGTGAAATGTAAAGTGTATTGAAAAGGGTTAATGGTCAAAGGATGAGCACTCATTCCTTGTATAGTGTTCGACTATGTGCCCCCAAAGGGCATCAGGGTGAGACTAGCTTGCAAAGGATGGGTCTTTGTCAATACTGGAGCCCAGAAGGATTCCAAGACACCTGCCTTTGAAGGTTGACCTATGTTGCAGTTAAAGTGCAAAGGAAAGCTTGTTAGAGTCTATGGGAAGCATATCCAAGTACTTGATCCATTTGTGAGACACTCCCATCCCCTATTGTTTTTTGTCATACACGTCACCTTGGTTGAGTGTATTATTTATCATTCGGATAAATCACTGAGTTGAAGTCAATTAAAAGTCATTCCCTTTTGCCTTAACCTTGTTCCTCCATCTTCATCCATTTGTAGCACATTGTTTACCTTTTGTAAGTATGACATGAACAAGCAGACTTCCTTTAAGTTCTAAGATTCTTCAAAAGCATAGGTACATCTTACAGGATGGTATTGATACAGTTTCTCACCGCCAGTTTGGGTACTTTGACATGGTCAACCCAGTTGACCAAGTCAATCACGGTTCTTAAGGCAGTGACTCAAAAAACAATATGATCTATATTTGTTCTAGACATGCCCAAGACCAATACCGCGGTTTCATTTTTGAAGGTTTGGCCCTGGTTCTCCTAATAAGTGAATATTATCACTTAATTATTGGCCAAATGATCAAACTTTATTCCAGATGGCAGTATGATTGGTTCTCCTAGAGCAAAGCAGTGTTCAAGGGGGTATGAGTAGGCACTTATACCATTCTTCTATGTCTCCAGATCATCCAAAGCAGTCAGTTTTCTTTGCACCCTGGACAAAGTTACGGTAGATTTATCATTTTCCATAGATTGTACTAGCAAAAATGAACTAGAAAAATCATTGAAAAAGTCGATTTGGCCTCCTGGGCCAAGGAAATGGCTTGGAATTTTGACAGATTATGTGTTTCAGCATCCTGGACAGTCCTCAAGCAGTTTTCAGTCAACATATGTCCGAATTATTTTATATTGGCTCAGCCAATGAGGACAACCTCCCAAGGGGTGCCCCCTCAACTTGGCCATTGATGTATTTCATTGGTATATCTTATATTATGAAGTTGTAAAGGGGCCTAGGGTGAATTAAGCCCCCAGGGACCCCCTCCTATGTAGTATCATGCCATATCTTATGTTATGTTGTGACTTTCACCTAGGATATGCGTCCTTGAGTAAAGTGTGCCCCCTCTTTGACTTAGTCATTAGATCCATGTTGTGATCTATGTATTGTTGATCTCCATCGTTGATGATGTATTAATCTCAACCGTTGGATGTAAAAGTGAGTTAGGGTTTATGTCTCTCTCAAACTATTTAAGAGAGTTGAGACCCCTCGTTGTAATTCACGAGCTTTGGTACCATAATTTGAATAAAGAGATTTTTGTTTGGGATTACTCTTGTATATCTTGGAAATGATTTGATGATCTGATGACTGGCATTGCTACTCTTCTACACTAAGTTTTGTTTTGGATCCATCTTGTATATTTTCCTTTGCGCATTTTATATGTAGGTTGAAGGAGGCGCGCTAGAGAGAGAGAGAGAGAGAGAGAGAGAGAGAGAGAGAGAGAGAGAGATGACTTTTTTGTGGGGGAACTCACCATCGTCCCGACTCTGGGGTGTCTAGATTAGGGAGTATTTCATTCTTGATGATTTCTTACTTCCTATCTTTTCTTTATTTTGCAGATCTCGCTCGTTTGCCTTATCATTTGATTTTCACTGATGTGGCAGGTTGAAGGAGACACTAGGGTGATTGTGGTAGGTTGAAGGAGACACTAGGGTGATTGGCTATGGCTCAACTACAACAAGATCTTCTTCAAAAAAGCTCATTTGAACAAAAAGTGGCATTCTTCATCATTTCTAAAGTCGTCTACAAGATACAGGTACGTCTTGTGGGCAATTTCTCCTTCTTTTATTTTCCGCATGGATTGACCATCGCTTCCATAATTGTAAAACCCTCGTTTTTTTGATCTGCAAGTTTTGGTTTGCGGCGAGCTATAAAACTTAAAAACCGCTTTGGAATAAACATAGAACCCCTAACTTTCAATTTTCACCATAATCGGACTCTATTTGCCCATCCTAAGCACTGGCCTGTTACTTAGGGAAAAACACCCTCCTTGGGAGGAGTGGGTGTTTCCAAAACGTAAACTGGGTATTGTTGGTTTTGCTTTCATTTGCCTAATCCTACATCCAACAATCATTTTGAGTGTCCAATTTCATTAAATTTCACCGTTTTTCCCTAGATCCCAATTTTCTGCATAAAACCCTAGGGTGAAATTGGGGCTTTTCACCTGGATACTTGAAATCTCTTAGTAATTGAACTAAACTCTACTTAACCATTTCACTAAGAAATTCCGCCAAGTTTCCCTCGGTCATCTATTCATTTTCCTTGTTTTAGGGTTTCTTGGTCATAGGGACGCCCCTTGGGCTCTGTGGTTTCATTGGGTCCAAAGTGTCGATATCCTTGACTGGTTTGACATTCGTGTTCTTTCATAAGTCTTGGATATCATAGGTCGCAACTTTAGTTTCCTTTCCTCTACCGTCATGAATAGGATCACCTCATGGGGCAACTACAAGATTTGTGATAACAATTCCACCTTTGACTAAAGTAATCTATGATCCCTCCTTAATCACTGATGAAGAATGCTTAGCTCCTCCGGCCTCAACACGTGTGCAGCTTCTCTGACACGTGCGGTGTAGGTGGGAATGCACCCCTTTGTTGCTGCAAGACGTCTTAGTTACGTCGCTCCTCAATCTTTGAAGGATCTCAATAAGATAAACTCTCTCACTGTCAAATGTGAAACCTCATCATTCTTAGAAGAAATGCCATCACTCTCTTAGGAATGCGCCCTTTAGATCTCCCAGAAGAATGCACCCTCCCAGCTCAACTAATTTGCTCAACTAATCTGATCACCTAACTCACTCATGTAACGACTTATGTCTTTCGAATGTTCTTTTATAAACTTCTGGTGAGATTAGGGCTTAAAACCTTAATTTTGACTTGCATGCACAATTTCAATAGTGTGTTAAAACTTGTGCATCAACAATAGTGTAAGTTGCATGCATGCACATGTAATGTGCAAAACTTATGCACATGCATCATGTAACCTCATGCACATGCACACCTACCCTCATGTACATGCAATCTCCATGCACATGCATCTCTCATGCATCATGCACCTCAACAATCAGAAACTAGTGCATCACTGCATCCCACACATCCGAATGAAGAAGTCACTGAATCACTGCATGTCTTCAATCACTGAATCCATGTCACCTGTAGGAGTGCATCGCACATTCTAGGCTTCTGTCTATACTGATGATGTACCTCCATGCTAGGAAGAACCACATAGAGGACATCCTGAGATACCTCTATCTCTAACACTTCCTTTTATCGAGGGAAGTCCAAGCACTAATTCCTCGATCCAACAGATCCCATGCTGGTGTAATTTCCCCTTCTGAACGAACTGCTACCACTACACTCTGATTTGATATACTATTACCCTCCTTCATCAAAGTAGTCTCGGGAGAAGCCCCACACTCTCTCTTAGACTTTGTCACTGATCCTTGACCCAGACTCCCTATGAATCTCTCCTGCAACCAATCTTTGACACTGCCATCAAGTGGATCCACTAACCTATATTAGACCTCCCTGCTCTGAGATGATTCAGCTCGCTCTTGAGCTAAATCCAACTTCGTCATCTTGTACTAACTTAGTCTCTTGCTGGTACTAGTGTGAGCATCTTGCTCATCACTCTGGCATGTGAACTGAATTTCCATAGGCTCATCTACAATGGGAGCTTCTCGTTCCAAGGCCATCTCGAAATCCGACGAAGGCTCTGTCAACCACCCAGATGCTCTCGAAGTGGGTTTGCCCTGAACTATGTACTTCCCATCAATCGTTTGACCCATCAACAATGGATCATCTCCCTCTGGATAAGAGAGGATAAGCTCCCTCTAAAACACCAAAGAGTACTCTGCATCATCCAAGCTAGTATTGAAAGTATGCTCACTCTCAGTCTTGGTATATAGAGGACTCCTGCTACCTATAGAAATTCCCCACAGTCTAGGAAGAACCACACTCATCCCACCCCTCTGATCACATGCTTTGTGCCCTCGACATCTCTAAAAGACTGCTCAAGAACATACTCAAGGAATATGAATGCCTCTCGCACTCCAGTTATGTGACTGCACTACCTATAGTCAATTAACTACCTTTTATCAACCTGAATCTCAGGTTGACTGCTATCTCAGTCTGAAACAAAAGATGCAAGAGAGAACTTCCTCTCAAATCTGTTTGAGAACTCATTTATTTCTTTTGTTGCAGCTACCTGCTCCTTCTTTTCTTTGTTTTTTTTCTTATGGGGGCACTTTTTGAGTATGATTGTCATTGATGTTAAAGAAGTTCATTAATAACAAAGAAAAATGATAGCAAGTTGGTCATCACCATATTTAGTCGAAGATGTCGAAGGTTGGAATCAACTTATTGTATTATGGTCGAGTCTTTATCAGTTGAAGTTGACCTAGTTGACCTATTGTTGACCATATTTAGTCAAAGTTGAATGTTTATCGATCATTGTCAGTCAACGCCAACTGCTTGTCGACCATTGTCACTTGAAGTCGACTACTTGTCGACCATTGTCAATCGAAGTCGATCGTTTGTCGACCATTGTCAGTTGAGTCGCATATAAGTCAGAGTAGTCGAAGTCAGAAAGTCAGAGTCGACATAGTCTAGTTCGACATTGAATTAGCAAGTCAGAATCATAGTTCAACATCATAATCAACAAAGTTGAACTCGACGGAGTATAGTTCGACATTGGAATCAATAAGTTAGATTCGACATAGTTCAGTTCGACATTGGAATTGACAAAGTCAAAGTTGAAATGGCGGAGTTAGAAATGCTGGAATACATAATGTACATTTGAGTTTGATTCTCGACACCAGAATCGATTAGTTGGATTCATAATTGAAAATATCGACATACTCTAAATCAAAGGATAAAAGGGTCGGAAGTTGACTTGACCAAGTTGGGATTGTGAAGTCAAAATATTTCATAATCATACTGTTAAAACTCACAAGTTTAAACAAACAAGGTAATTCTAAATTAGTTCTATTTGTAAAGGGTCATAATGAAGAGTTGTGACTGTTAGACAAAGATGCACAATTGAAGGTATATGAGGCTCGAAGGGTAAACGACCCCTAGGATAGAGGCTCACCTTGGTGAGTTTCGAGACGTCTCGGCCCCCATTGAGTCACAAGTTACTGGTATATATGACTTGTGGGCTGTTGGATATAGCCTTGGGAGGTTGTTGTTCCCATGGTCCAAAAAAAAACCATGGTGATAAAAATTATAAATTAAACAAGTGTGTGTGGTTGCAGCATATAAATGAAATAAAATATAAGTAATTGACCAAACTAGGCAAGGTTGCAACAATCACCTATCTCTTTACCATGACTAAGCAAACTTGAAACAAGTTACCTCATGTTAGTGAAGTTCATCTTGTAGTGTTATCATTCCATCACCATATGTTTGCACAATAGAAATTACAAAATTAAAAAAATAGAGAGATTTTAGAAATTTTATTGCATAGCACATAAATTCTCCTTTTCCACATGAAAATGGCCCTCTTTAAATGCTCGTTTTCCTTTCGAGAAAAATTCTAGTGTTACAAGAGTGTTACATTGAATAATTGGGTGATGATCATCCTAAGGAGTTGGTTGCTAGATTAATGGTCTAGCACTACTCTCATATAATAAAATATTTGCCAAAATAGCTAAGTCGTCCTTACTTTTGAGGCACCTCCTTGGCTTGGATAATGAAAAATAGTAAAATATTTGCAATACCACGAGTTTCCAAGTTACCTCCTTCAAATACCAAGTGTAAGCAAGAAACCCTCCACAAATACCATGTGTCGTTTCCTAGATCCAAGGGAATGTTTTAACCTGCTTGAGCAATTTGTTGCATTGGTGAGGGCGCTTTCCTTGATGGAGACAAATATTTAAAATTTTCCAGTACCATGGGGCTATCCAAATACAAGGGGGAAAATATCATGGGTGGTTTAGGAAACCATATTGTTGTTTCCTCGCTCCATTCTTTGATTCCAACCATCCAATAATTAATTTATTTCCAAGCCACACATTTTGATCTAAGGAGGATGTCTTAGGCTCTTCAGAGCAAAATATGATGGATGGGACTTTATATCCAATTGACTTTGCCTTTTTGAGATCCTAAGATGCCTTAACTTATGAGCCAAGATGCCAACTCATTAATTTTACCTCCACATGTGTGCCAAATCCTTCTTTGAGCAAGATGTCCTAGGCCTTTTTGGCTCAATTAATTTATAAAAAACTAAAAGTGCAAGCTCAACTTAAAATTAGACTTCCATATGTACTTTTAGACTTTAAATGAATTATTAGGCACAACATATGATTTTTTAAATGAAAAACCTTAAGTGTTCACTTAATTAATCCATACTAAGCTTGGTTTTAAACTATGAAATCCCACATTTTGGAAAATTGAGAAGATAGACATCGTTGGGCAAGGATGGAGTTGTTTTGAGCTAGTATTTGTCTTGAAAGCCCAAAGAACCCAAAACATTGTCATAGTAGAGGATATTTCATTTCCATGCACATTCATTACTTTGTCAACTCGTTTACTAACACTACAGAGGAGCCCCTATAAGATCTGGCCAAACTGTATATAGGAAGTGACATCCAAAGGTTGGAACGCGTAGAAGGGCCAATTCGGTTCCCAATTCTACCTTTAGATCTTCGAAATATCCATTATATGAAGTTTTTTCACAACCCCAACCCTGTTCAAGTTTCAGTTTTTCATTGTTTAATACCCAAACCCCAAGGTAAGCATTAACATAAAAATTTAATAATTTTGAACTGAAAACATAAAACACATGAGATTTTTCTTTCTTTTGAATTCTGAAAATTAAAGGCAACCCTAAACTCTTACTTAGAAATTTAATTTTCAGCCACACATGAAATTTTAACACAGATTTTTGGTCAATTTGACCCAGGAAAAACCCCGAAGGGAAAACCTGTTCTTCAGAGAGATATTTTATTTTGTAGGCAAATTTACAAAACCAAATCAACAATACTTATCTCAGCATTTCATCTCGAAATGCGTGCTAATAAAAATAGTACAGACTGCCTCGATTTCTGTGATGTACGACCTCACACGTGTGGCTACACAGAACTATTGTATGACCTAGATTTATGTGCATGTATGGACATCATTAAATGCTGTACTTTTTTTCCTTGAAACCTGCGTCTGCTACCTCGAAAATTGTGCCTGTATGGACAACATTAATTGCTGTACTTCCTGCCTTGAAATCCGTGCATGTACGGAACTATACATACTTCATGTACGGACTGTACGGAATAGTCTTGGGAAATGTGCCCAGAAAAATTTCTCTTCCTTTCTCTAGAAATTTGCAGAATATCCCTTCTCTCTCTTCAAAAATTTTCAGGAATGAATTCTCTTCAAACCCTAGTTTCTTCTCTGGCTCCTCTCTAAAAAATCTCTCTTGTGAAAGTGAACAATAAAACCAAAATGTCTTTCCCTCTCCCTTTTTGTTTGAGTAACTTCCTCCATGAAATCAAAGGATAGAATTATAAACCAACTCCATGAGATCAATGGCTCATCTCATTTCCTCATTAAAAATTCACTTTTAAAATAATAACGAGACTTTTAATATTCACCCTCTTTAATGCTCATAAAGTCACTCTAAAAATGATAAACTCAAACATTTCATTAAAACGTCACTTTATCATAAAGTCATTCACACCTTTTAATATGGCTAGGAACCACATTTAAAGTGTTCATGTCCACCCCAAGGCATGAGTGAACAAACACTTTCCTAGGTAAAAAAATTAACACTCCCTCTTACCGAGGAAGGTGTTTTTTACCACTCCCATCTTGTCTTCGAAATGAATGTGCTTTCCTCTTCCCAAAGACTTTGTGAGAATATCTGCTACTTGTTCATGTATAAAAATGTACTGTAACTCAACAACTCCTCTCTGAACATAGTCTCTAATGAAGTGATATATGATCTCAATGTGTTTTGACCTGTCATGAAACACTGGATTCTCAGAGAGCGTGATGCAACTTTAATTGTCACAGTGAATGATAGTAGGCCTCAACTCTTGATCAAATAAATCAACCATGAACTTGTGAAGCCGCAATGCCTTGCAACTAGCCTGAATGGCTGCCATGTACTCAGTCTCTGCAAAACTCAATGCAACGGACTTTTGCTTCCCGCTGAACCATGACACAACAACTGAGCCCAACCAGAAACAACAACCATATGTGCTCTTCCCATTCGAAGCACTGTCTGTCCAATCTGAATCCGTGAAGCCAACCAAATCCACTCCACCTGACCTCCTGTAGTCCAGACAATAATCAACAATCCCAACAAGGTATCTCAAAATATGTTTTGCAGCTATCCAATGCAATCTCCTGGGCTCCACCATGAATTGACTAAGAGTGTTCACTACAAAACTCATATTTGGTCTGGTGTTGACCAAATACATAAACAAACCAACGAGCTGACGAAATAAAGTAGGATCCACCAACTCTCCCTGAGAAGCATGAAGCTTCTTCTAGTTGGTGATCATGGGTGTAGACATAGGTCTGCAGTCCTCCATTTGAAATCCCTTTAGAACATCTGCATCATATTTTCCTTGCCCCGGGAAAACATGTCCATCCTCTTGCCATAACTCCATGTCTAAATATTAGTGCATCAACCCAAGGTTGGTCATCTCAAACTCCGAAGCAAGATCCTTCTGGCATGCATCAATCAGGTACTCTCCTCCAGTAATGAACAAATCATTAACATACAGTAGAAGAATGAGCAAAACACCACTAACCACAATGTAGTAAAGGTTGGGATCCGCCTCACTCTTCTGAAACCCAATCAAAAGCAAATAGGAATCAGTCCTCGAATACCAAGCCCGAGGGGCTTACTTTAGACCATACAAGGCCTTTTTCAGCCTGCATACATGAGAATCTCTCTCATAGATCTCAAAGCCCCGTGGCTGCTCCAAATATACCTCCTCCTGTAGAAGACCGTCGAGAAAAGCAATCTTCACATTCATCTGATGGATCTTGCAATCCATCTCTGCCATGACGGAGATCACTGCTTTGATCGAAGAAAATATGGCAACCGACGCAAAGGTCTCATAATTATCAACTCCCTCTATCTACAAGAATCCACATGCTACAAATCGAGCTTTGTAATTCTCGATGCTGGCATCCACAACATGCTTGATTTTATAGAGCCACTTGGAGGTCACAAGTGACTTCCCCTCTGGTCTCGGAACCACTTCCCATACCCCATTCTTCATGATGGAATTGTACTCTTCCATCATGGCATCTCTCCAAACCTGGTGTACGAAAGCCTCCTCATAAGTAGTAGGCATGGTCCCATGGAAGCTAGTCACCTGTGCCATGTAGCTGGAAAATATCTCATGTGCCTTGCTCTCTTTGACCTCCCTCTTGGGTGGCCCGACAGACTCCTCTACTTCCTTCACAAGATCCCTAAGCCAACTTGGCTTTCTCTTCTTGGAAGAAGCATCTTGTCGCAGACCCTCTACATCCTCATTAGACGAATGTCTCCCTGAAGAAGTACCAATGGTTTGAGATCTTGTCCCTGGTGAACCTGAACCTGTACCATGTGTATCGAATCACCTGAAGGACATTGTAGACCGAGTCTTTGAAACTGATGGACCTGTAACCTGTGACCTAGTCACTCCTGAAACCTGTGACCTTGTGCTTGGGATCGTTGAGCTCTATGATGCTGTCACCTGTGGAGTACTTTGCTGCTCCTCTATCTTTGAATCTTGAGATCTTCTGAAGGATCGCTCCTACTCAAATCTCACCTCCCTCCTCACCACAACTTTCCTTTGCGTAGGAAGGTAAATGCGGAAAGCCTTTGATATCTCGTCATATCCAACAAAAATACCCCTCTCTCCAGTAGCCTCCAACTTTGTCCTCTTCTAGTTAGAAGGGACATGTGAGTAAGTAAGGCATCCAAGGATACGAAAATGGCCTATCTCAGGCACTTTCTTAGTGAACATCGCCTCAAGAGTTTTGCACCCCAAGGAACAGTGCAGATTCCTGTTAAATACATAAACAACAGTATTATAGGCCTCTTCCCATAGAAATAAAGGAAGACTCTGATCATGCAGCATGGCTCTAGCTGCACCCACTATCAAACGGTTCTTCCTTTCATCCACTCCATTCTACTGTGTAGTGGAAGGAACTGTCAACTGCCTCCTGATCCCCTCCTTTCTACAGAAATCATCGAATGCATGGGAATTATACTCAACCCCGCTGTCTGATCGAAGTACCTTGATCTTCTTTCTTGTCTGGTTCTCCACAAGAGCTTTGAACTCTTGGAACCGAAGCAAGACTTCCTTTGATCTCTTGCTTCTAAGAAAATAGATCCATGTCTTCTTGGAAAAGTCATCGATGAACGTAATATAACACTCATAACCTGTCAATGAGGCAGATGACATGGGACCACATAAATATGAATGTATCAACTGAAGCACTCTCTTTGATTTGCTATCACTGCTTGGAAAAGCAGTCTTGGTGTTCTTTCCCAAAGCACACCCTTTGCATACGCCGCTCGACTCTATGTTGAAATTTGGCATACCTGTAGTCATGTCTCTCAGCATCCTTAAAGTTGGATGATGAAGGTGGGCCATCCTCCTGTTTCATAACTCATACAACTCACTGCTGCTCCGAGTGTGTGATAGTGCATGATGTGGTTGGAAGAGAAGCTTGTATAATTTCCCGCATCTGACTCCAATCGCATATGAAGCAGCTGGACCCTCTGCTCTGGGAAAGATGTGAACTTTCACATCTAGGACATATACTCCAAAGCCTCTGTCCTCAATCATGGAAACTGATACAAGGTTCTTCTTCAGCTCAGGGACATACAAGACATCCCTCAGAAACATAAGCTGCATGGACTCCCTGTCAAAGCGGACTGTCCCATGCCCAACTGCTTTCACCACGGTATCATCACCCAATATAACCTTCAACTGGAAATCTGTCTCTGACATCTCGGTGGACATGTCTCGATCACCCGTCATATGACTCGAAGCTCCACTATCAATATACCAAGTGGAGGAAGTAGTGGAAGCACTCAACGAATGCCCAACAATAATGGGATGCTCCATGTGACCCTCAATGTCCCTGCTCGTGATGGATGATGCTCTCTCTACACAAGCACCAACAAAGAGAGAAAAATCTCTCTCAAATCTAGCAGCGTACTCATCAATCTCTATTGAAGCTGTTGTCTGCTATTTCTTCTTCTTCTGGTTTGGGAACTGTTCAGCGTAGTGTCCAAACTTCTGGAAAGCAAAGCATTTTACTTTGCTCATGTCTTTCTTCTCTCCATCCTGCTGCTTGGTTCCATCCTTAGAAACCATTTTGGTGTTCTTTTTCTTCCCCTTTGCTGCTAATGCCACATTCTCCTTATCTTCTTTGTTGTGAGATGTACTGCCCTATACTTATCCCCTACATGTCTCCTCCTGAATGAAATCATCCCAAAGACTATCCTAAGAAGGCATGTGCTCACGAGCAATCATTGACTCCACAAATACAGCACATGGCTTCGCCACGCCATTCAAGGATGTATGCACCAACTCAACACTCTGTATCACCTCCCCTATAGCTCCAAGCTCATCACGAACCTGTGTAATCCTGGTGAGGTAAGTGGTCATATTCTCACCCTTGTTCATGCAAATGCTCTTTAACTTCTCCCTTAATACCATCTTCCGATTTTCATTGTAACTTTTGTATAAGCTAGTTAAAGCACTCTACATTTGATGGGCATTATCTTTACCTTAAATGTGTGGAATCACGTGATCTTTGATAGCATCAAGAAGGATTCTGTTGGCCTTTATATCCCTCTTGTCGAATGCCGACCCTAGCCACTGCATTTGCGGGAGCAATCACGAGACTTGTAGTAGTGTTGTTCACTATATCCCAGAGTTCACTATCCTGTAAAATCAACACTATTCTAGCCTTCCAAGGACTGAAATTTCTAGCCCCATCCAACCTGTCTTCTATTCTAAGACCGATAGCCATGACTGAAAGAAAATCCAAGAACCGATTTTCTGCTCAACCCTGTTTTCCCTTATTCCTCCCAATATGAAATTTATGTTTGTGTGCAAATTTTTAGCCTTCAAATTGCTCTGATACCATGAAGATTTTTCACAACCCCAACCCGGTTCAAGTTTCAGTTTTTCATTGTTTAATGCCCAATCCCCAAGGTTAGCATTCACATAAAAATTTAATAATTTTGAACTGAAAACATAAAACACATGAGATTTTTCTTTCTTTTCAATTCTAAAAATTAAAGGAAGCCCAGAACTCTTACTCAGAAATTTAATTTTCAGCCACACATGAAATTTTAACACAGATTTTTGTTCAATTTGACCCAAGAAAAACCCCGAAGGGAAAACCTGTTCTTCAGAGAGATATTTTGTTCTTCAGACAAATTTACAAAACCAAATCAACAAAACTTATCTCAGCATTTCATCTCAAAATGCGTGCCAATAAAAACAGTACAGACTGCCTCAATTTCTGTGTTGTACGGCCTCACAGGTGTGGCTGTACATAACTGTTGGACGAACTTGATTTTTGTGCCTGTACATACATCATAAAATGCTGTACTTTTCTTTCTCGAAACTTGTTCCTGCTACCTCGAAAATCGTGCCTATACAGACAACATTAATTACTGTACTTCCTGCCTTGAAATTCGTTCATGTATGAAATTGTACAGAACAGTCTGTTGCAGCTGCAACCGTTCTCCCCAAATCTCTTAAATTTTGGGCCCCTCCTCATGATGGAATATTGCTTCAGGTCGTTTTATCCTTGATTGTTGATCATGTTTTAAGTTTGGATATTCTTAATGATTTATGTGCAGCCTGTTGCCGGATTTTGTTTGTGTTTGAATTTTGCAGCGGGTTGCAGAGTTGAGTTTAGTATTGTAAATTGTTCTCTGATGGGTCGTCGTTTTGAAGGTGAAATGGTTTTTTGACTGCTATTGAATTTTTTGGGCTTTCCAAACACTTATTGTTTGTCTAAGTGATCGGACATCAATTTTTTGTTTAATCGGAAGCCTTAGCCATTTCCTCTTCCGCCGTTGCGGCTCCCAAAGCGGTTTGGCACCCGAAGTCCAAAACGATCCGCCTGCCGATGCGTGTTGACTATTTTTCGTCGCGGACCCGTAGTTGTTTCTCTTCCGCCGTTGCGGCTAGGAGAGTCATTTAGCTCCCGATTTAATTGTCTTCCGACTTCCTACTAAAACCTTTTCCCGCCTGCGTTTCGGGTGTCTCTAGCTCTTTTCCTTTCCGCTGTTGCGGCTCTCAAAGTCCTTTAGCTTCCGAAGTGTAAAGTCGTCCGACTTTCGATTAAGCTTTTCCTGCCCGTGTTTTGCGTGACTTTAGCCCTTGTCTTTTCCGCCGTTGCGGCTAAGATAACCTTTTTGCGTCCGATGTTAAAGCCTTCCGACTGCCGCTCTAGAACTTTCCCGCCCAGGGCTTAATCAAAACTCTTTCCAGATCGAGAGATGCACCTAGCCGTTTTCTTGTGGATTAGCTGTGTCAGGTGGTTAATTTTAATGTTTAAAACGCCATCCCAATGAATGATACTTGTCGATTGATTGCAGGTGGGTTCGGGAGATCGGTCAAACTACCGCGGCGTGGAGGAAGACGGACTGTTTGGTAGAGGCAGGGCCGAAACTAATAGGATCGCAAGAAGGACAAACGAAGGAAAAAGACAAAATGAATAATGACAGAGGAGCAGCTCTGAAAGGTCCGGCATTCACTCAACCAATCACGAGCATGCGCAGAAAAGATAGAAGAATATGAAGCGTTGAGGAACTGAAAGGTCAGACGTTTGGAGGGCAACCCAAGCGGTCTGCAGTTGTAGTTTAAATATTTGAAAGTAGAACTTAGATAAGGACTTTTTTCCCGGGAAAAACTTGTACACCATTTGCTTGTAAGAGGAACTATTTCGTTTTACAAACAGAAACTTCAACTTTTGCCTGCTGGAGGAAGCGAAATGTGTAATGTATCAATGTGATTAAATGAACAATGTTGAAGGGGAACTATTTCGTCTTCAGCTGTGTTTCATTAACTGTGAGAGTGTTTAACTTCTTGAACCTATGTTCTTATTGAATGCTTTTCAGTATATTTTGTGATGTTTTCCACTGTGAGTAATAAATGTTGTTCATAAAATAATTGGCTAACTGGTTGTTCAAAAATCTGCAATTGTTCATGTGTCTTGAAAGAAGCGTCAGCTATCTGTAACTTTTCATTATGCATGTACAACATATATTACTCACCAATGAATGATAATCTTGCTCCCTAGGGATAGTTTAAATAGTTAGTTTTGATTTCTTGTTGTATGTGATTTAGATGCTTGTGAATGCTAAGACGAGAGGTAAGAACCTGCGCATTACGTTGTGACTGCTCCTTGCATCTTATCGCCCTGCATGGTTAATTAGGCACTTGCATATCATACATTAAGTCAAAAAATACAAAAAATACATGGTGGAACGGGCCGCAACCGATAAAGCCCTTGTTTTTGTTACTTTGACCTACGGTAGACGGACCGCAAACCGGATGGATTCCCCATTCCAAACAGTCACGGGCTAGTTGGGAACATTGACTGGGGAGAATCCCTTACTGTTGTTGCCTGCGAATTTTCGGGCCTCAACAGTTTTGGCGCTAGAAGGAGGGCCGCCAGTGTATGGCTGGCCGAGGAAACCCGTTTTCCCGATATTATTCCACCGGTAACAGTTCTGAAAGCAGTGGGTTTCACAATCCAATTTCGGAAGAAAGAGAACATCTATATTCTGTTGGCAACGAAATTGTTAATGATCTGAGAAGACACACCAGGGCGTATGTAAAGAAGATTGGAGGATTGCCAATCATCCCTGAATTGCCCAGAAGAGAGTATAAAAAGAAAGATCGTCCTGTAGCGGAAGACTCAATGTTGGTTGGAGACTGGGAAGAACTTGTAGAAACAGCCTTACAGGAAGTTGTACTACCTTTGAACCAAGAAGGCCCAAATACCCCTCACAGTTCTCCTGCTCGCACTCCTATTTGCTCACCTCCTCACTCTCCACCTAGACTCATGGCATGAGTAAATGCTAATCCACCACCTAACCCACCTAATCCACCACCTGCATGGAGAGCCAGATCACCTTTAAACCTGACACCTCCATTACACGACCTACCTCAAGCCTTTGACAAGATGTTACCCAAGTTCGACCCAAATGAGAAATTACTAGTAGATGATCATCTACAAAGTTTTTACTTGGCAATTGAAGGATTAAGGGCCAGGGAATATGAAGATGTAGTCTGCAGACTGTTCCCGCATACCCTTAAAGGAGCTGCAGCGTCATGGTACTTTGGATTGCCTGCTAACTCTATCCCTGATTGGGATACCTTCGAAAGAATTTTCAGAAGTAAGTATGCAACTCAAAAAACTCATGCAGCTCTCATGAAAGGGCTCTGCGCGTTGAAGAAAGAAAGAAAAGAAAAGGTGCACAGTTTCACACAAAGGTTTGCAGCATATCTCAAGAATTTCTCTGAAACAGATAAGCCTCCGGACAAGGTATTGATTGAGTATTATACTTCAGCTTTAGGCCCTAATTTGGCCATGTTTGCCAAAGGTAGGGCCAAGCCTACTTTGACGGAAACCTATGAAGAGGCAGAAGTAGTGGAAGCGGAAAGAGAAAGTATTGAAGATTATCCAGAACAATCAGGAGAGAAAGGTGCGGGAAGAAAAGCCTTATTGTTTACTAAGCCTAAGGAAGAAAAGTCGCCAGATTTGGAAAATATGGCCAAAATGATGCAGAAGCTTTCCAACAAAATCATAGATAGGAGAAAGAAAAGGAAACACAAAAGTTCTATAGGCCCTATTATAAGAAAAGAGAGGATAACAATCAGTCTCAACCTCCTCCTCACAATACTGCATCTATGAATCTAACAGAGGTCCGCATGGACAATTTTTATACTTTCCACCAACAGCCACATTCTGAAAAGAATTGTCCTCAATGGATAAACTCGATGACATTGGTCATGAACCAGCTGTTGAATTCTAGATTAACAGAAGATGGAGAAGAAGAGAGAAAAGAGAATGCTACGGCAACAAAGGAACAAGAAGAGGAGACCATGGTCTTTTGGGATTCTGTCTCGTTATTTGATGTTGAAGAAGAAAAGAATCAAGGCTACAAGGACGTTATGGAAACCAACGTGGCAACAAGGAGCCAAGGATCAATTAAAGAAAGCAGTCTCATTTTACCAAAGATTAAAAGGCTGCAAAGAAATGTAAAGAAATTTCAAAATAAATCCTCAGCTGATAAGATTCCAAAATTCACTATTACCAGCCAAGATCCGAAGCAGAATAATACGAGGGCTAGGCCAGAGGAAGGAAAGATGAATGCTGATAAACCTCACCCCATTGAGCAGTCGATGGATTATGACATCATGGAGGATTTAAAGAAGATAAAAGCCAATGTTCCACTATTCGAAATGTGTAGAGTGCCGCAGCAAAAAGAAAGACTGTTGAAAGCACTTGAAGCATCGGATGAGAAGCTGTCCATGGACAATCAACCTCAGGAAGAAGAAGAAATTGGAGAAACCAGCGTTGGAGGTAAGTCTAAAATCAAATATCCACCTTTCCTCCTCACATTTGAAATTTTTAATCATAACGTGCACAATTGTCTGGTAGACTCAGGGGCGTCAGTTAATGTCATGCCCATATTAGTCTGTAAAAAGATAAATGGGCAGCCTAAGCCATCTACGTGGAGGGTTGTTCAGTTGGATAGGACAGATGTAAAGGTAATTGGTGAGATGGAAGATGTCCTAGTCCGTCTGGCATCCAATGACAAAGTATGCCAAGTTATTAACATCGTGGTGGCTGATATACCAGACGCTTACGGTCTTGTCCTGAGCAGAGATTGGTCGGCCAAATTAAATGAATATTTCGCCTTAGATTGGTCGCATCTGTGGTTGCCATACAAAGGGAGTCTGAACCAGATTAAGATTTTAAGGGAGCCTCACATGAGACACAATGTTACTCAACTGAATGAGAAGAATGAACCAGTGGATTCTATATTGGGAAACTATTTTATTGAGTTAGAACCAAGAAATTACCAAGCGGAAGAAGCCAGCAACACATCAGACACTCAGCCTGATCTCCTTCGTTTCTCACAGGTTGATGAGATTGACTGTAAAATAGTAGACTTAGCAGTAGGAATAGATTCACATTCAGTAGTTAGTGATTTTTGGATTTTGTTTTTTGATGGCTCTAAGACATTAGAAGGGTCAGGGGCTGGCTGTGTCCTGATCGATCCATAGAAGAATAAACATTTCCTTTCATGTAGATTAGAGTTTGAGTGTACTAATAATACAACTGAGTACGAAGCACTGGTGCAGGGACTCAAGAAAGCGATTGAGTTAAAGGTAAGTAATCTAAAAGTTTTTGGGGACTCTGAAATTATTGTGAAACAAATCCGAAATCAAATACATTGTGTTTCCCTTCACTTGAAAGCTTACCAAAATGAGGTATGGGACCTGCTTAAGTGTTTTAATGCATTCAACATTATTTCAATTCCAAGAATTAAAAACGCAGCAGCTGATCTGTTGGCCACATCAGCCGCTAGGCTCATACCCACTAATAATCGATGTTCTGTCGAACTGCTTTTCAGGCCCTCAGTACCGGATATGATCACCAACTTGCGAGTGTTCGACGATGATCAACAAATAATAGAGTGCTTGACAAATGACGAGGTCTTTAAAGGAGCCATTATAGATGATGAGGAACATCAGGCCGAGATGAAGTATGACAATTTCATTCCTAAAGGAGTCAGAACGTTAGAAAAAATGTTCGATTTAAATGAAAAATTCAGAAGACCAGCCAACATGAAGACCCACAACTCTTCTCTACAGTTCGAGCTAATAAATTTAGGGACTGAGACGAATCCCAAATTTGTGAATCTCGGCAAATGTTGTTCACCAGCAGAAAGAGGCAGATTCATCAGTTTATTTAAACAATATAAAGATGTTTTCGCATGGACCTATGAAGATTTGAAAACAAACGACACCAGCATCATCAAGCATGTCGTCCCCATTAAAGCAGGCGTCAAGCCATATCAGCAACCGTTAAGAAAAATGCATCCAAAATTGGAACCGCTGATTCAAAGTGAAGTGAAGAAATTATTGGATGCTAGAATCATTTTCAAAGTCAGACACTCTGAGTGGGTATCAAATCTGGTACCAGTAAGGAAAAAGTCTAGAGAGATCAGACTCTGCATGGATTTTGGGAACTTAAATCGTGCATCAGACAAAGATAACTATCCTGTTCCACCCATGGAGCAATTGCTACAAATGGTCTCTGGTTCTGAACTGTTTTCATTATTAGATGGTTTCTCTGGCTACAATCAAGTGTTAGTAGTCGAGGAAGACAGATTAAAAACAACGTTCAGGACCAAATGGGGAACCTTCGCCTACAGGAGAATGCCCTTTGGGCTTATAAATGCTGGAGCAACCTTTCAGAGAGCTATGGACATAGCTTTCCGCGGATTGATTGGCCGAAGTGCTGTAGTATACCTTGACGATATTACAATATTCTCGAAGCGAAGAGAAGAGCACGCGTTTCACTTAAGGCAGATTTTCGAACGCTGTTGGAAATACGGCATCTCACTCAATCCTAAGAAGTGTGTGTTCGCTGTCATGAAGGGCAAGTTGCTGGGTCACATAGTTTCGAAGAAAGGAATCTCTATAGATCCAGAAAGAATTAAGGCTGTTGAACAAATCCCCTTGCCCCATAATAAAAAATGGATGCAATCATTTATAGGAACGATAAATTTCGTGCAAAGGTTTGTGCCTGATTTTGCTCAGATTGTCAAGCCGTTGCAACAGATGGTGAAGCAAAATGCACTATTCAAGTGGACTGAAATTGAGAAGAGCGCATTCAGCAAAATCAAAACTGTTGTTGCACACGCACCCTCCCCGAAAAGCCCAAATTTTGACAAAGATTTTTTCTTGTATACCTTCGCATCTGATGATTCACCGGCAGCTGTGCTCACCCAAAAGGAAGATGGGGGGGATGAATTCCCAATATCCTTTATGAGTACTGGTCTACAGGGGGGCGAATTGAATTACCCAGCTGTTGATAAACAAGCTTATGCGGTATTCAAAGCAGTAAAGCAATTCAGACCTTATATTTTAAAAAATAGGACCAAGGTGATCGTCCCCTACCCTGCTGTAAGGTCTCTTCTTATACGAAAAGAGTTAGGAGAAAGAAGAGGCAACTGGGTAACAGCTCTTTAAGAATACGACCTTGAATTCAAGCCAGCATCGATAGTTAAAGGACAAGGGTTGTGCAAACAGATGACTGAAAATGGAAAAAATGAAGAGCACGCCTAGGAAGATGAAGCCGAATCACATGTAATGGAGGTATGTCCTTTGTTTACAGCTCCCGAGTCTTGGTATAGAGACCTTATGCATTACCTGCAGGTAGGACTGTTGCCAGAACATTGGAATTCCAAGCAAAGGAGAGCGCTGCGTCTTAAATCAGCCGCATATCAACTTGTTGAAGGAGTATTATTCAGAAAGAATTATGACGGGGTTCTTCTCAGATGCTTAGAAAAGGAAGATGCGAAGAAAGTGATGGCAGAATTGCATGACGGTCCTGCTGGAGGACATTATTTAGGGGATACCATAGCCCACAAAATCCTCAGGGTAGGTTACTATTGGCCTACGCTCTTTAGAGATGCACACGCACATGTCAGGAAGTGTGATATTTGCCAAAGGTGTAGTGGGAGACAACCTAAAGCAGCAACACCTCTAAAGCCTGTGATGATCACGGAGCCATTCGAGCAATGGGGACTGGATATTATTGGAGAAATAAAACCGAATTCCTCTCTGCAACACAAGTACATTCTGACTGCGACCGATTATTTCACTCGCTGGGTCGAAGCTATCCCGTTGCACAAGATAAATGAAGACGAAGTCATCAGTTTCCTGCAAGATCACATCATGACCAGGTTTGGAGTTCCAGTTTCGTTAGTTTTTGATAATGCTAAGTACTTTTCATCAATTAAATTGACTGCTTTCGCTCATGATAAAGGGATAAAATTGCATTATTCTGCTAACTACTATCCACAAGGAAATGGCTTGGCTGAATCCTTTAACAAAAATCTGATTAGAATTTTAAAGAAGACTGTGGTAGAAAACCAGAGGAGTTGGCACTCAGTATTACCAAATGCCCTTTGGGCCGATAGAGTCACCCCCAAGTCTGCTATTGGATTGTCTCCATATACCCTTGTCTATGGTAAAGAAGCCATCCTTCCTCCCAATATCATGCTACCATCTTCCATACTAGCTCAAGAGTCTAGGGGGTCGGATGATGAAGTTTTGCAAATAAGAATATATAATCTCCTGAAAGCAGAAGAGGCTAGATCTAAAGCCAGAGAACGCTTTAAGCAACAACAGGAGTTAGTTAAGAGATGGTTCGACAAGCATAAAGCTGGAACAAAAGACTTTGAAGTAGGAGACTTAGTCCTCAAATGGGATCACCCCCATGATGAGAAAGGAAAGCACACTAAATTCCAGCAGTTATGGGTGGGCCCTTATCAGATAGCGGCAAAGCTTGGCCCTTCTACTTATAAGTTGCAAGATCTGCAAGGATGGGAAGAGAACTTACCAGTAAATGGTTTGGTCCTCAAGCCGTATTTTTCCTGAGTTTGTTTGAATTCTTCTGTCTTGTATATAAATAATTTGTTTGGCTGTCTTTTGAGTCATGTTTTACAGTTTGTTTTAGTTTGTTTTGATTCTAATAAAGGGAATGAACCCACGGTTGCATAGAGAACATTAAAATGTTTGGGAATGATAAACATTTTGGGTCTCAGACTGTGTGTTTTCTATAAAAGAATTTCTTCCAGTTTAGTCGTTTTCTCGAATAATTCTGTGTGCATTGAAGTCCTGCTTAACCCTTGTGAAATAAACCAGATTCGAAGAGTCTGGAGTACTATGTTGAGGCTCCATCCACGTCACACTTAAAATGTTCTAAGGAGCGACATCAGAGGACCCATGGAAAGGAGCAAGGTGAAGAGTATATTAAATATAAATAATCCCATGCCAAGAAACGAATGCCAAAAGGCAAATAAAGAGTCAAAACTCCTATGAAAGCATCATAAATCAAAGCAGGTGCTGAATCATAAGTATTAAATTGCCGAAAGATCCTCTCTGTCCGTGAGCTGAAACTTGAAGAACACCACTCACACAAAAGGACACTATGGGATAAAGGATCCTGAATTAAGATTCAGTAAGAAAGGCATGCAAGAGGGCTCATATATAAAAGGCACAAAAGTCCAGAAGCACAAAAGTGCTAAAATGGCATGGGAATGAGGAACAAACGGATATTTTTGTTTACCATATGCTACAATCCTGTGGGGTCCAAGCTATCAGCTACCTGAAGACAAAGGTAATAATGAAACTCATCCTCTGGCCTCAACAGAGTCATCTGGACTTGAAAATCTTGGTTTCCACTCTCCCAAATTGGACTATTATCAATGATTGAGGGTACACACTTCCGGCATTCGAGAAATCCAGAGAGATGGAAGAATTCAATAGATGCATTTGTTGTTAAACAGTCTGTCACTTAGAGATTAATCACCCAGAGCTCTAGGTTCACCAGGTAATCGCCAATTGTTGCAGCTGCAACCGTTCTCCCAAATCTCTTAAATTTTGGGCCCCTCCTCATGATGGAATATTGCTTCAGGTCGTTTTATCCTTGATTGTTGATCATGTTTTAAGTTTGGATATTCTTAACGATTTATGTGCAGGCTGTTGTCGGATTTTGTTTGTGTTTGAATTTTGCAGCGGGTCGCAGAGTTGAGTTTAGTATTGTAAATTGTTCTTTGATGGGTCGCCGTTTTGAAGGTGAAATGGTTTTTTGACTGCTATTGAATTTTTTGGGCTTTTCGAACACTTATTGTTTGTCTAAGTGATCGGACGCCAATTTTTTGTTTAATCGGAAGCCTTAGCCATTTCCTCTTCCGTCGTTGTGGCTCCCAAAGCGGTTTGGCACCCGAAGTCCAAAATGATCCGCCTGCCGATGCATGTTGACTCTTTTTCGTCGCGGACCTGTAGTTGTTTCTCTTCCGCCGTTGCGGCTAGGAGAGTCATTTAGCTCCCAATTTAATTGTCTTCCGACTTCCGACTAAAACCTTTTCCCGCCTGCGTTTCGGGTGTCTCTAGCTCTTTTCCTTTCCGCCGTTGCGGCTCTCAAAGTCCTTTAGCTTCCGAAGTGTAAAGTCGTCCGACTTTCGATTGAGCTTTTCCTGCCCGCGTTTCGCGTGACTTTAGCCCTTATCTTTTCCGTCGTTGCGGCTAGGATAGCCTTTTCGCGTCCGATGTCAAAGCCTTCCGACTGTCGATCTAGAACTTTCCCGCCCAGGGCTTAATCAAAACTCTTTCCAGATCGAGAGATGCACCTGGCCGTTTTCTTGTGGATTAGCTGTTTCAGTTGGTTAATTTTAATGTTTAAAACGCCATCCCAATGAATGATACTTGTCGATTGATTGTAGGTGGGTTCGGGAGATCGGTCAAACTACCACGGCGTGGAGGAAGACAGACCGTTTGGTAGAGGCTGGGCCGAAACTAACAAGATCGCAAGAAGGACAAACGAAGGAAAAAGACAAAACGAATAGTGACAGAGGAGCAGCTCTGAAAGGTCCGGCAGTCACTCAGCCAATCACGAGCATGCGCAGAAAAGATAGAAGAATATGAAGCGTTGAGGAACTAAAAGGTCAGACGTTTGGGGGGCAACCTAAGCGGTCTGCAGTTGTAGTTTAAATATTTGAAAGTAGAACTTAGACAGGGACTTTTTTCCCGGAAAAAACTTGTACACCATTTGCTTATAAGAGGAACTATTTCGTTTTACAAACAGAAACTGCAACTTTTTCCTGCTGGAGGAAGCGAAATGTGGAATGTATCAATGTGATTAAATGAACAATGTTGAAGGGGAACTATTTCGTCTTCAGTTGTGTTTCATTAACTGTGAGAGTGTTTAACTTCTTGAACCTATGTTCTTGTTGAATGCTTTTCAGTATATTTTGTGATGTTTTCCACTGTGAGTAATAAATGTTGTTCATAAAATAATTGGCTAACTGGTTGTTCAAAAATCTGCAATTGTTCATGTGTCTTGAAAGAAGCGTCAGCTATCTGTAACTTTTCATTATGCATGTACAAAATATATTACTCACCAATGAATGATAATCCTGCTCCCTAGGGATAGTTTAGGTAGTTTTGATTTCTTGTTGTATGTGATTTAGATGCTTGTGAATGCTAAGACGAGAGGTAAGAACCTGCGCATCACGTTGTGACTGCTCCTTGCATCTTATCGCCCTGCATGGTTAATTATGCACTTGCATATCATACGTTAAGTCAAAAAATACAAAAAATGCACGGTGGACCGAGCCGCAACCGGTAAAGCCCTTGTTTTTGTTACTTTGACCTACGGTAGCCGGACCGCAAACCAGACGGATTCCCCATTCCAAACAGTCACGGGCTAGTTGGGAACGTTGACTGGGGAGAATTCCTTACTGTTGTTGCTTGCAAATTTCCGGGCCTCGACACAGTCTTGGGAAATGTTCCCAGAAAAATTTCTCTTCCTTTCTCTGGAAATTTGCATAATTTCTCTTCTCTCTCTCATCAGAATTTTTCAGAAATGAAATCTCTTCAAACCCTAATTTCTTCTCTTGCTCCTGCTCTCTCAAAACTCTCTTGTGAAAGTGAACAATAGACCCAAAAATGCCTTTCCCTCTCCCTTTTTGTTTGAGTAACTTCCTCCATGAATTCAAAGGATAGAATTAAAAACCAACTCCATGAGATCAATGGCTCATCTCATTTCCTCCTAAAAAATTCGCTTTTTAAATAATAATGAGACTTTTAATACTTACCCTATTTAATGCTCTTAAAATCACTTTAAAAATTAGAAACTCAAACATTTAATTAAAATGTCACTTTATCATAAAGTCATTCACACCTTTTAATATGGCTAGGGACCACATTTAAAGTATTCATGTCCACTCCAAGGCATGAGTGAACAAACACTTTCCTAGGTAAAAAAATCACATTATAACCTTCCCATGCACGTCTATGAAAATTTGCACTTGCCACACTAGGGAGAAGCCCAACACCTTCTTAGAAGTACATGATCTGAGGCTGTAACGATCACTCTGAATTCACTTGCCTAGACAAAGGTCCAAATGGGTATATAATATGCTTTTACATCACAAATTTACCTTGTAAATCTTCAGATATGGATCACCCCCTTTTCAACCCTAGAGGGTTGAAACACTGAGAAACTATAGATATCTCGGCAATTCTTTCATGGCATCTGAAAGATGATGTACTAGAATGATAAATGTCCCTGATGGACCAACAACACAAGGTTTCCATGTGAACGGATACATAATAGACATATATAACCATGATAGTTGACTCGTATAACTAGTCACGTACACATGATGATATTCATATACCTACATCGCAAGTATTTTCAAATAGACTTTTGAGAAACCAAATTTACAAACTAACCAAGTCCTAAAATAATATTCAAGTACCTGCAAGGACAAGGTTCTTCCATGGGGTGAGTTAGATGGAAAACCAAAGTTAGTCAAGGAAAACTCTTGATGGTCTAAGGAGGTAAGGTTGACTCAAGATTTGAGAATAAGGGATCTCTATGATCTCCACCAATTACACAAACATTAGGGAAATGTCTCATAAATGGGTGATTGTGTAGTGAGATAATCTCCCACCTGACCACAAGCAATCAGACTTCCTCCTTTGACTTTGACTTTTAATTCTAGCTCCTTCTTGGACCTGGTCTTCAAGTACAAGTCTTCATTATTTGGCTTGGACTCTTCAATCTTGTACTTCTTTTGTTTCTTGAGACCATGGACTTTGATTTTTCATTTGGAGGCCTTCTTCATTGGCATGCTTTTGTGCTTGCTTCTTCATTTGCTTTGATTTTCTTTGTTTAACTTAGGCTTCAACTTTGACTTTTACTTTCCAGGTACACAAAGTCTTTGATTGGGATCTTTTTCACATGGCCTCATTTTTTTTGGGGCATAGGAGGAAAGAACTTTCATGCTAATAGTCTAGGAGTGTCATTGCACCAAGAAAACTCTTTTTGCTTGATAAACAATCCACTCCAATAACCTACAAGTGAGGTTCCTAAATCGTCACAAGACAGTCTCAACACAACGTTGCTCGAGACACAAGGGATAATTGGGAAGTCTTAGTGATGAAGGGGTAACAGAGGGGAGATAAAGAGCTGAGTTTCATCAACCTTAGACCAAGGATGCAAACTAGTTTTAATGGAGTGAACATATGGATTGATGGCCAAAATATGAACCTAGAGAAGGGGGTACATGTCCTTGCAAGACACCCTCAAATTATCTAGGTTCAATGGTACATAAGTAAAATAAGGATCTACTACCTTTGTCAACTTGAAAGCGTGATACTTCTAGCTATTCTCATTAGACGATTAATACATCAACTAAACTGTATAAATATCTAGTACATCATTACATCATCATCTTTAATTGACATTGACATAACATCACGACATTGACATCATCACACATCATTTGATCTTTGAAAGGGGAGGCCTAAGAGAAACACGGATATGCATCAAGAACTCTAGCTAGAATCATGCTTGAAAAGCAAAAAATTGTCTGGAAAATGGGGTTCCCCACAAAGTGTGGCACAACAGGTGTCATAAAGTCTCAATTCAAATCCAAGAATTAGAACTACAAATAGGATTCTATGCTCTATCACTCGATGAAATGGATATTGTGCTAGGCACAAAATGGTTGATGTAGTTGGGCACTTATACCACAAACCTTGAAGAACAATTCATGGAGTAACGATTCTTGCTTACCAAATGTAAGAAATAGTTCCTATTATTATGCTTATAATGAATCACTTAACCATTTCAACCTTCACTTGTGTCACATTATCATGACAAACTAGTGTTGGAAATTACCAAAACGAGAAGATAAGACATGATAAGAATCAAATATGCAATTGAGACAATATTGGACAACTAGAATCTTCAAATACATTAGAGGGAATTTGGATGAAAAATAGGCCTTTCAACCCTAATTCAAATTCCATGTCACATGTATTAGCCAATCAAAATGCTTTAAAATTCAAAAGCAGTGCATGTCTGAGGTAAATTTTTATTATATAATTTGTGGATACGTGGAGTTTTTTAATGGTATAATTTGTGTTGATGAAATTGTCATTGATGCCAACATGGACTTACAGTGGCCCCACAAGTTGTCACTGATGCCACCAAGTCTCACTTGTAGTGCCTTGGACCCCTTACATAGTCGGTTTGTGCCTTGCCGCACCTTCTACCTAGTTGACAAGGTCCTTGTACCCACACGGCTGGATCTTGTAGCCACCACCTTGTTGAAGATGCTGAAGACCCTGTTGATGGCGCTGACATTAGAGGAAATTCCAATTTAAAATAGGCCTTCCAAAAATAATACAAATTCCATGTCATCATGTATTAGCCAATCAAAATGCTTTAAAATTCAAAAAGGGAGCACCTCTTAAACAAATTTTTAATATAAATTTGGGGATAGATATCATAAAAAAAACTACTTTTTTTGTTCGTATTTTCGAGATATCTCCTTGTGTTTTTATTCAAATTTTGATCAAGAAAGCTAGTTGGATGTAGAATTAAATTCCGCATCCAACGAGTACCCACTCGACATACTTTTTACGGGATCCATTACCCAAAAAACAAAAAATATCTGAAAAAACGTGATGATGACATCATCATCACGTTTTTTTAGGTGTTTCTTGTTTTTTTGGTAGCGAGGCCCATCAAAATTATGCCAAGTGGGTACTCATTGAATGCAAAATCAAATTCCGCATCCAACGAGCTCTCTCGATCGAAACTTGAGTAAAAACAAAGGAAGATATGTCGAAAATACAAACAAAAAAAGTAGTTTTTTCTTTTCTTCCTCCAAAATTAATAAATATTATTTTATTATTTTAACTATTATTTTATTAATTTTCCTTAGGAGGCCCATTTTGAGTTGAAATTTCCTCTAATGAGCCTTTGTGGATGATGGAGAAGCCCTAGATGGGTTGGAGAAGCATTAATGACTCATTTTGTGGTCATTCATGCTTTGATAGTGTCATGGCACCCCAAAAGGACTAGCAATCCCACATGTGATGTCATTATGAATCTTGACCCTTGGAGATCTTTTGGTGTGGTTGAAGTGGTTGAAGAAGCCCATGAAGCCTCCTGTATGATGAAGAAGCTCTTAAAGAAGTCCCTTTAGCCACACTTGATGGCTTAATGGTCCTAGTACTCTTGATGAAGATGATGTGGTCTTTGATGATCTTGTATGGTCTTTGACATATTGTGGATTCCCTTGGCTTAATAAAGATGACCTTGAAGAAGCCTTTTGACCCACACACTAGATGGTTTAATTGTCTTGAAGAAATGAAGATGATGTGGGCATTTGGGGTCTTGGAACCCTTGGGGATGGCCCTAGGGCATATGGAAGATGAAGGCAACCACACGCATATGATGGTGATTGGGCACTTGGACACCTATTACACCCTTGGTGTTGATGCTATGGTGGGAACCCTATGAACTTTAATGATGTGGCAAAGGCATACATGCAAGCCCTAGTGGGTTAAATGACACCCCAATGGTAAGAAGGATTGAAATGGTAATAAGGTTGTTGACCTTAGATATTTAAGTGGCATTTAAATTTTCAAAGTCAAAATAAAAATTTAAATTTAAAATAAAATCCTTACCATCCTCACCTTGTTGAAGTCGACCCTAAATTCAAAAACATGTCCACTTCAATGTATATTTAAACACATCTTGCACACTCATAAAAACCAATGAAATAGTATCTTGAAAAGTTGTATGAGGTAGAAATTCATAGAGCTTTGAACTGACTGAGGAAAATTGCAAACCAAAGTTTGTGTGACAGGTCCGAGTTTAATAGAAAAGTGCGAATTTGGGAGAAATGCTTTAAGATTTTGGTGGTGGATATCTTCGCTGAGCTCAAGTGTATACACTGTGGTTGACGCAGAAGAATAAGATGAGTTTTTCTATATAATTCTTTTTTTGGGTTTTTCAACTGATATTGTTTTTGGGTCTGGTATGTTGAAGAAAATTCGGTGGAGATGCAAGCTCTGAGGCAAAAACACAGGTACACTCCGTTGAGTGTAAAAATGTAAATAACTGACAATTCTTGTATACAGTTCCTTTTGCAGCAGACCTAACAACATAAAGTTTGAGTCAATTGTAGATATGAAGTGACAACGTTGGGAGCAATCTATGTGAAGAATCTTGCTGGCAACAAGGAACTCACTGTCAAAATAATCTCTCCATTTTTTGGCATTAAGAGCATTAACAATGCAAGCCATCCTCAGCGTAAGGCATGCATTCAAAATCTCTTCATTGTTATCTACAGTCTACAACATGCGTGTGAAGTGATGAATGAAGGTATGTGTGGATGAAACAAGCAAAGCTTAGCTTACGGTGCTTGCCTAAACGACTGAAGATTTCCATAAATGCCTACCACAGGCAAGGATATATGCTCTTAACCCTAGTTAATGTCCTTTGGATCTCAAAATGCCCACAAAAGGAGGAGAAACACACACATTGAAAGATACTTGTAGGCGTTGGCAAAATGCATACAGGATTGAGAGAATCGTCCTAGGTGCATCTTAGCACTATGTACACGCACAAAAATATTACAACAAAATTTATCAAAACAATTGCAAGTATACCTCCCGCATTGCATCCTCAAATTCCCATGTTGCTTCTTTAAAGTCGTAATGCGTCCATTGGACCTTTACCTGCCTTATGGATCTGTTCCCGAACAACATTACCTTCGTGTCAAGGATGTGTACTCGCTGCACCACATTATCTCCTTTCGGTTCCACCTGAATCACAACCCAATCAATAATGTCATTTAGGTCAAGTACACATACTTTTTCAATAATGACACATGAAACACATTATGCACTTCTACGCAAGTACGAAATGCAATATCATATGCAACATGCCCTATTAGAGCTAAGATATCAAATGGATCACAATATCTAGGTGTTAGCTTAATACAAATTTCGAGTTTTAATGAGCTCTTCTTCGGTCTGACTTCAAAATGCACTTGTTCACCAACTTTGAACTCTCTTGTTATTTTTTTTTATCTTCATAAATCTTTTGTCTATCCTATGTCATCTTTGAATGTTTCCCGATCTTTACAACATTCTCTTCCATTTCCTTAAGTAATTTTGGCTCAATTACTATTTTGTTTATTGGATTGTCCCAACGAATTAGAGTATGCATTTTCTGCCATACAAGGATTCGAATGGACTCATCTTTAATGAAGCGTGACTCCTTGTTGTATGCAAACTCCGCCAAGTACAAATAATCTTCCCATTTAGATTGTTTATTCATCACATACATTATCTCCATAAATTTAATAACTTGATTAACTCTCTCAGTTTGCCCATTTGTTTATGAGTGATATGTTGTATTTATATTCAGATTTGTTCCAAATCCTTTGAATAACTCTTTCCAAAAATTCAAAGTAAACTTTGGATCTCTATTTGAAACAATGGCCTTTGATATCCCATCCAATCTAACAATCTCTTTCATATAAATCTCTATTATATTAGTTTCCTTATTTGTTGATTTGATTGGAATAAAGTGTCACCCTTCGTTAACTTATTCACCACTATTATGATGGAATCATGTTGCTTTATTACCTTGGCAACATAGTAATGAAATCAATGGCAACTAGATCCCATTTTCACTTTGGTATTGGTAGTGGTTGTAGTAAGCCTGCTAGATATCTATGCTCCACTTTTACTCCTTGACATTCCATGCATTTGGCTATATACTCAACACCTTTTTTTAATCTTGGCCACAAGTACTGACTTCTCATTTTGCAATTGTCTTTTGATATTTAGGATGTCCTGCATATGGAACCTTATGCATCTCATTCATAACCAATTTCCTTAATTCAACAAAATTAGGAACATAAACTCTATTTTTATGCATAAGAAGTACATCATTTTATTATTTGTATCCTTCATATTTATGTTATATATTTTCTTGCTATAATCCTTTCTTTTACCTTTAGATAATATTCATTTAAGATAATAGCTTCGTGAATTATGCTTCTTATATATGATTTACACATACTAATGGATGTAACATGGTGAATTATGCTTCTTATATATGATTTACACATACTAATGGATGTAACATGCATTGCATGTACTCATGTTGAGTGCATCTTCAACCTTGTTATTTTTCCCCTTTTATATGTTTGATATCAAAATCAAACTCATAAATAAACTCCAACCAGCTTGTATGCTTGACATTTAAAGTTTGTTTTTCAAATAAGCACTTCAAACCACTATGATCTTTCCTTAATTCAAATTTTATACCCATGAAATAATGTCTCCACATTTTTAAGACATACATTGTAGCAACCAACTCTAAATCATGTGTGACATAATTTTTTCATGTTCCTTCAACTTCCTAGACTGATCGCAAATCACATGCCAATTTTGCATAAGCACTCCACTAATTTCTTCTTTGCAAGCATTTGCGCGTACCACAAAATCTTCACTTGGATCAATAATTTTGAGAATTGGTGTACTAGTGAGCAATCTCTTTAATTGCTGGAAATTTTCTTCAAACTGTGGAATCCATTCAAATTTAACTCATTTATTTTGTAATAAGGTAATTGGATATAGTACTTTTGAGAAGCTTGTAATTAATCTTCTGTAATATCCATCCAATCCCATAAATGATATTATCTCGGATACATTCTTGGGTGTATGCCATCCCATGACAACTTCAAACTTCCTTGGGTATATTGATATCCCTTCTTCATATATGATATGCCCCAAGCACTGAATCTGTTTCTTGTAAAATGAGCATTTGCTCAACTTAGTATAAAGTTGATTCTCTCTTAATACTTGTAGTACTAATCTCATATGCTTCTCATGCTCCTCCACTAAGTTTGAATAAATAAGAATGCCATATAAGAATACAATGACAAACTTATCAAAAAACTGTCTAAATATGCCATTCATTAAGCACACAAAAGTAGTTGGTGCATTTGTCTTTTGGTATAGGATGTCTTGCATATGGAACCTTATGCATTTCATTCATAACCAATTTCCTTAATTCAACAAAATTAGGAACATAAACTCTATTTTTATGCATAAGAAGTTCATCATTTTATGATCTGTATCTTTCATATTTATGTTATATGTTTTCCTGCTATAATCCTTCTTTTACCTTTAGATAATGTTCATCTAAGATAATAGCTTCGTGAATTTTGCTTCTTAAATATGATTTACACATACTAATGGATGTAACATGCATTGCATGTACTTGTGTTGAGTGCATATTCAACCTTGTTATTTTTCCCTTTTATATGTTTGATATCAAAATCAAACTCACAAATAATTTCCAACCATCTTGTATGCCTAGCATTTAAAATATGTTTTTCAAATAAGCATTTCAAACCACTATGATATTTCCTTAATTCAAATTTCTACCCATGAAATAATGTCTCCACATTTTTAAGACATGCATTGTAGCAGCGAACTCTAAATCATGTGTGACATAATTTTTTTCACGTTCCTTCAACTTCCTAGACTCATTACAAATCACATGCCAATTTTGCATAAGCACTACATTAGTTTCTTCTTTGCAAGCATTTGTGCATACCACAAAATCTTCATTTGAATCAACAATTTGAGAATTGGTGTATTAGTGAGCAATGCTTTTAATTGTTGGAAACTTTCTTCAAACTGTGGAATCCATTCAAATTTAACTCATTTATTTTGTAATGGGGTAATTGGATATACTACTTTTGAGAATCCTTCTATGAATTTTTGTAATATCCATCCAATCCCATAAATGATATTATCTCGAATACATTCCTGGGTGTATGCCATCCCATGATAGCTTCAAAATTTGTTGTGTATATTGCTATCCCTTCTTGATATATGATGTGTCCCAAGTATTGAATCTGTTTATTGTAAAATGAACATTTGCTCAACTTATTATAAAGTTGGTTCTCTCTTAATACTTGTAGTGCTATTCTCATATGCTTCTCATGCTCCTCCACTAACTTTGAATAAATAAGAATGTCATATAAGAATACAATGACAAACTTCTCCAAAAACTGTCTAAATAGGCCATTCATTAAGCACACAAAAGTAGTTGGTGCATTTGTTAATCCGAATGGAAACACTACAAACTTATAATGACTATATCGGGTTCTAAAGTTGTTTTTTTGATGTTTTCATCTTTTATTCTAACTTGATGATAACCCGATCTTAAATCTATCATGGAGAAATTCCTTGTTCCCTTTAGCTAATTAAACAAGTCATTAATTTTAGGCAAAAGATTTCTTCTTCACAGTATCTTTGTCTAACTTACTGAAGTCAATACACAACCTCAACGTTCCATCCTTCTTCTTTACAAAGTGTATTGGTGCTCCCCAGGGAGACACACTTGGATGTATGTATCATTTTTTCAATAGTTCTTCCCGTTGCAATTGTAATTTCTTCAACTCATGTGTATTCATTCTCTATGGAATTTTGGAAACTAGGGTAGCTCTGGGTACCAAGTCAATGTAAAAGTCAATGCCTCTTTTAGGTGGTGTTACTTCTCAAATTAGCACCTTTGACCAAGGTCAATAAACACGAGAGGTGCTAGTGCCTAATGTCACAACAACCTAGCTCATTATTACTTTAGATCAACTCTTAAGATCGAGGGGGGTGTTTATATTTCGATGAATGATATCTACAATCACTTAAACAACACACAAACACCTTTCCCAAGAAACCTTTTAGCAAAGATGAGTTCCTTATGGAGTCAAAATATGAATGCAATAATAATAATAATAAATGAGAGGTAGGAGTTATGTTACTTTATCACATATCCCAAGAAAGACAACTTAAATATTCTACTGTTGTTATAAGATTGGAGTAGTTAATACACTTCATAAAAGCTTGATAAAAAATCAATCAAAACAATGTCAACCTTACTATATGATATGTACATTGTATAGTAGGGTAAGGGAGATGTGCGATAGAATGAAGAAGGGGCCTTAGTTATATCTAAAAATGTAAAATCAGCTCTGGGATATGTCTTAGAACAACCTCCAAATATATGGTGGTCATGCTTGTTACCCTCTAGATGTTTTGTAGTGTGCCATACCTATTATGCCAAAGAGGATGGGTCTTTTTCATTATAAAGGCCAAGATGGGGCTTGATTTATGTAAAAGTGTTGGTTTAGTGGGGCTTAAGACTCGTGCTCTGGTTATGGAGGGTCCCCTTGGTTTTCATCTCAAGGGGTATTAGCTTAGTGGTTTTGTTCACTGCCCCTTGATGTGGTGGAAGTCCCCCATCATGTTGGGACTTATGCCTCGGGTTGTTGTGTAGTGCTTCTTGAGATGACTCCATTAGGACATGGCTTAGGGGATCCAATCCACACTTCTTTTTATGCTTTGGAGAGGTGGTTGCGCGTGTAAGGGTTGTCATATCAGTCTTAGCACAACTCATTTATGTCCACTTAGACCTATTTTGTCATGTGTAAACCCTCCTCTTGACTTAAGCATGCCAAATTGATGATGCCATCACCCTTTTGAAGAGGTTGTAGCACCTAAAGGAGTAGGACATTGAGGGAAAAAGTACATCATTGGGGTTAGTTGGGGCATGACGTCCACCTTTCATGATCAACATTTCATAAAGTTGCAATGATTTGTCCCTTTTATTGTTATTTTTATGTTTTATGAGGTTTAGTCGACGAAATGTGGGTGACAAACCCTAAAAAATCATTTTTAAGACATTTTAGGCAGTTTGACCTAAAGGAGTGAAAATGTGTGCCTTTTTGTAAAGGCATGTCTTGTCACATAAATAAGACACTATTCATTCATTTCTAACACAAGATCATGGGATCAAATAAAGTCGTATTCCTATTTCTCCTTTTATATTCTTGGATAAGTGGTGTGCATCTCTATCTTTGAGCAAATCTTTGGTTTCTAAGGATTGAATGTGAGGTGGAGGTTTGTTTACTATCCTTTCAAGGCTTGTTAAAGGTGAAAGGATTCTTGGGAGGGTCACTCTCTTCCCTTTTCTCTTCAATTGTGATATCCTCTTTTTGTTTCTTGTCTTTCTTTATCGAAGGCATCCGAGGTAAGATTAACCTACGGTCTTTATGCACAATAACATAGCGCTGTAGGTGAGACGTCTCTCCTTGGAGACCCTATCTTGCATTGGGCCTTGGATTCTTTATCTTTCCCTAGTTAGGTCAAAATCAACACAACTTGGGGTTTCTTGATTTTGTTTAGCTCATACAAAATTGATTTGCCAAATTCTTAGAGGTACGTTGATCATAATTTGTCAGTGCTCGGAGGAATAAGACCTAGATCTTATTTCCATTTTCTTCTACAATCTCTCTTTTTATCAAGTTCTTGTACTATATATTGCAAAAAATACAAAAAATATCGAGAAAACCGTAAAAACTAAATATTTTTGCAAAAATCCAAAAATATTTGTTTGTGCCTTAGTTATTCTTAATTGTTATTTCCTAAGTTGTTAACTACTGCTATAAATTTCTGTAGTTGGAAAAATATCATAAAAAAAGTTGAAAAGCATTGCAAAAAGTCAAATTTTAGCCATAAAAGTGCCCTAAAAGAGGTGACTTCATCCTAGGGTTAGGTGACTTCAACCCTCCATTTCATAAAAAAAGTCAAACCCTAGGGGTCTTAGGGGTATCTGAGGCCTAAGATAATTGTGGTTCACCTTAACTGCAACAAATTGTAGGTCATAGGTAAAATCAGATCTGAAAATCAGCTTTCATCGACCAAAAGAGGAGCGTCATTGTGGGAGTTGATGTGCCTTGTCTAGCTAGTTGGCCGGCAGGTAAAGTTTAGGTGATTCTAATGGTTAGTTTGGGAGATATATCTTGTTTTTTTTGTTGGTTTCTACTACAGAAATATATATAATCATTATACATATTTATTATTACTCTAGATCTCCAAGTCAAAGGGTTCATTATACTAATGTTTCATTGACTCCGTTTGGCATTAGTTTATTGATGGTGTGAAGGTCTTGTAGGGATATAAGTGCTTTCTTTTGATATCTTACAAGTCTATTTTTACGTTAATCAGGGCCTCCCATGGCTTAAGGAGCAAGGCCTAAACAATAAGGGAGTTACATTGAGGTGATATTGGGTGTACCTCGTTAAGAGTTGTTGATCATATCACTAGGTCCACTAGGTCTGTTGGAGGAGCAAGTCGGTATGTCGACTTGAACGATAGCCGACTTAGTCGATCACCTGACTAAGTCGGTCAGCCGACTAATTAGAGATTAGGTCGGCCACCTAAGGTCGTGTCGGTTGAGTGAACTGACAGGTAGTTATTTTGTAACTGTTTGTAAATCGTATATATTAGGTTGTTGAGCCAGATGAGAACTCTGTTCAGTTCTCTGCATTGTATGGACCCTCTCATGTTAATATAATCTGTTATTTTATCTACTGGTTCTTATCTCTTGTCTCTGTTATGTATGTATGTTTTAGTATGTATTATTGGTAACCCTATGTGATCTGTGAGATTATAACAATGGTTCCGTTGCCGATAATACATGTTTGAGATGTATGCAAGTAGATGATATCAGAACAGGAGATTAAGGACTGATGGGAGTGTAAAGTAGCAAATTTTTTGCAGAATTACGCACGAAGAAACAGATTGACGACTGCACAAGCAAAAGTAATATTCTTTCCAGAGACACATGAGAAGTTTGTAGAATCAGTGCCCCAACTTCTGAAGAAACTCCTGGATGAAAAAGCCGAAAGGGACAAAAGATCAACAGTTACTAGAAAAAATGTTGGGGTTATTTGCTGGTCGAAGAGGAAACGACAAAAACAACCGACGAGAATGAGAGTTTCGTTGACGATAGTTCTGCAGAGAGGACTAAGCAAATAACCCGACCGCCCACACCACCACCTTCACCACTGCCACCTCCTGAAGAAAGCGGTGACAGTGACTTCGACATGGGTCACGGGTCAGCACACATTCCCCTATATGAGGGTGATGAGGACCTTAAACGACACTGGTTCGTCTATGAGTCAACTCGGGAGGCTAACCAAGTTACGAATGAACACAGGCAGATGGCGCAGTTCGCTGGTGTTTTGAGGAAAATGCATTAACTTGGTACATGACATTTTCTGAAAGAACACCCCGAGCAACCAAAGCCGAGATCAAAGCGCAATTTCTATCATTTTTCAAAACTCCAGATGCAAAACATCTGGCAGCAAAGAAACTAAAAACGACATCGCAGAAGCCAGGAGAAACTGTCCGCGATTACGATAAACGATGGAAAGACCTTCTTAGCCAATTGGACTATGTTATTGATGAACAATTATTATTCCAGTGGTTTCTTGCAGGTTTATCACAGAAAATTCGCCCGATACATAAGTCTGGAGACATTCAAGACTTACGAAAATGCGCTTACAAAAGCTCTCTAAGTAGAAAGGGATGAGGACATACCAGCATACTCCACTGATCACAGATTAGAAGAACAGCTTGAGAGCGTACATAAGTCATTAAAAGAATTAAACCTCAAAAGTCAGGATATCTGGTGCACGAAGTGCTCGACGGCCGGACATTCAAAAGACAACTGTCGACAGGACATCAACCGATAGGACGTTCGATTTGTGCAGACTAAATGTTTTTGCGACATTTTCCAAGAGCATGGAGACCACTCGACAAAAGATTGCCCATTCAACATGAAGAATGGCAAGACATCTTAGTGTGCAATCTGCGAAACTAAAAATCATAACACGATCGACTGCCATCTGAATCTCAAGAACCGACAAAATTATCATGCAGTCTATCAGACCAACACAGTTGCACAAAGTAATGAGAAAAACCACGCGCCAAACGATCAGAACAACCAAAGATACGAAGGTCGAAGATACGAGCGTCGTTATGACAACCGACGTGGAGGCTATGGAGGTCGAGGTCGATTCTCTGGGAATCGAGACAACCGACCACGTCGACCCATCCAATGTTTCACATGTTATAAGGAGGGACACCAACATGTAAACTGTCCATACAAGGACAGGACTGACCTACAATCCTGTACTAATTATGGCGTAGGGGATCACTCATTAGAGGATTGCCCTATTATGCTTGAAAAGATAAATAAAAAGAAGAATGTTAATGTCTTGTCATGTGTGCAAAAACATGATACTATCAATACAAAGAATTTACATATCGTAACTCGACAAGGGACGAAAACTGGGAGTGATAACCCCCAAATAAGCAAGATAAAAGAAAAAAATGTTTATCCTGACCCAGTTAAAGAAAAACAAATATATAAATATGCAGCAAATATATTTAGAGAATTTGCTCGACAGGAAGAAGAAGATGATAATCAACAAGACGCAGTAAAAGAGCTAATGATAATCAATATCACAATTCATTGACTTACTGTATAAAATAAAAACACAACAAAGACACCGAAAAACAAACAAAGAATATCTGTAGCTTAAACCAAAAAGATAAAAGTGATGCCGACCCACTTGGCGACTTGGAAATTGAAGGATACCATGTCCGACAAGTTGTACTCGATTTCGGATCACAGGTAAATATTTTGACTCGACACACATGGGAACAATTAGGCAGACCTTGATTATATGAGTTAGTTATATACCTGAAACTAGCCGACCAAGGCCTAATTGAACCTATTGGAGTCTAGAAAAATGTTGACACCACAATTAAGGGAATATCAACCAAAGTCGACTTTGAAATTATTGACCCTAAGGAAGGATCCAGCTCCTTCCCAGCGTTAGTAGGTCGACCTTGGGGAAGAAAGATGAAAGCGTCGATATACCTAGATAAAGAGAGAATAAAATTAAAAGGAAATGGACAAAAGGTCATTGTACCTATTCATCCATCCCAAGGAGAACCTTGGACAGAACCTATCAATGAAGAAGTTGATATCCGACAACTTTATCAGATACAAAATAATGCAGATTATATAGAACCTAATATCTATGGAGAATTTCATTTAGGAAACCAAGACTCAGTAGAATATAATTTAGATGCAGAATTATATGATTGGGAAGTCGAGAACTACGAAACACAAGCAAGAGGGTGCTGGACTATGCAAAAAGTACAGAAAAAGCCCACCCAATCATGCACATAGAGAATCACCAGTCATGCACATAGAACAAGTGTCCAAAAATATTGGCAAACATGGTCGACTACAAAGTTTAGTAGAGACTTTTACAGGACAAGCTGCTAGATGGTGGGATACCGATCAGACAAGACTGTAGACCTGGACAACAGCTTCGACTTACTTTGTAGAAAGGTTTGGAGGAAAGAAGTTAACCAACCAAACTCAGATACCTATTTTCATTCAAGGACAGAATCCAGAAGACCATATTAAGACATGTGAAAAAGAATGGAGAAGACTTTGGTACAAAGATGAACGTGCATGGCCACATCTATTCCTATCAACCCTCGCCGACTTACCAAACAAATGGTATAAGATGGAAGAAGCCCGAGGTGAAACATTCCTATGGCATGAACTCAGAGAAAATTTTGTCAATGATTTCAACTTTATACCACAAAATAAGAATTTGGTCGAAATAGCAAAGCCGATTCACGAATTTATACAGTCAACAGAAAACAAACTCTTAAAAGATAACCGGTAGACAATGGACTGTAACATTATACAAACCGGGACAATGCCACAGTCGACAAGACTACAGTTGGAAAATCAAAATACATAAGGGAAAAGCTTTAGATGGAAATCAAACCATGTCGAAACAACCAAACCTATTCGCACATTACTCAAAGTTGGAACAACCGACAAGGACAATACCGATCGAATGGCTGTAGTCGACTTCCCTGCCACATTGTCACAGTTTAAAAAAGGAAGTTGACCAATCAATGAATCCAAAGTACCAGAATGGCTAGATGCTAAGATCAAAACTAGAGAATTCGACATCTCAAATGATGATCGACCAAAAATGACAAAGATTGGAGACTACTGGAGTGAAGAGCAGACAACAGAAATAGTGAACTTGTTAAAAGAGTTTTAGGATGTAGTTGCCCGAGATTATACAGATCTCAAAGGTTTAGTCCACGAAATGGGTGAAATGAAAATTGACACTAAACCTGATGTTCGACTTGTGAAGAAAAGACCATATAAGCTAGCTCATAAATACAAAGAGATAGTAAAAAATGAGATTGATAACATGCTTGCAGCAGGCATCATCTACTCTATTGACCAATCAGAATGGGCAAGTCCAATGGTTGTTCAACCTAAGAAACATGATCCGACCAAATTAAGAATTTGTGTCGACTTCAGGGAGCTAAATAAAGTGACACTAACAGACCCATTTCCAACTCCTTATGCAGGTAAAATCTTAAATGAAGTTGCAGGACATGAATGCGACTCATTTGCAGATGGATTCTCAGGTTATAACCAAGTGCCAATAGCTAAAGAAGATCAGAAAAAGACAACATTTGTATCTGAATTTTGCTCATTTGCTTACAATGTTATGCCTTTTGGATTAAAGAATGCACCTGCAGTATTCTCTAGAATTGTGGTCAAAACATTCCAAGAATATATTTACAAAACCATGGCAGTATACTTTGGTGATTGGACAATATACTCCATGTTAAAAGATCATTGCAAGTGGCTAAGGCTTATGTTGGAAAGATGTCGACAAATCCAGTTAGCTTTAAACATCAGGAAGTGCATATTTGTGACCCCCATAGGGATATTGTTAGGACACATTGTTTGTAAGGAAGGCATTAAGGTCGACTTGGCAAAAATCAAAGTTATCCTCAACCTCAAACCACCAGTAAACTCAAAACAAGTCAGGGTGTTACTTGGCCACACAGGCTATTACCGAAAATTCATAAGATATTATTCATATATGATCTATGCACTAGAAGAACTATTAAGGGAAGATAAAGAATTCAACTGGACAGAGGAATGTCACATATCATTTGAAAAACTAAAAAGAAAACTAGTCGAAGCACCAATCCTAAGGTTTCCAAATTGGTCGACTAAATTCCATGTCCACATCGACGCATCAGGTTTAGCAATAGGAGCAATCCTAACTCAGCCAGGAGATGATGGAATGGATTATCCTAAAGTTTACAGTAGCAGGAAACTAAACAAAGCTGAACGAAACTATTCGACGACAGAAAGAGAAGCATTAGGAATGGTCTTTGCACTACAAAAATATCGACATTGTCTTCTGGGTAATCCATTTATCTTTTGCACTGATCATCAGGCATTAAAATACCTTGTGAATAAGCTTCTACACCATGGAAGAATTTGTTGATGGTTACTTCTATTCCAAGAATTTGAGTTCGAAATTGTTGTCAGATCAGGTAAGTTAAATGTCGGCCCCAACCATTTATCTCGAATCGACACAGGAGTCGAAGACGACTTACCAGATGCACATCTATTTCGAATAGAAGCAGTTCTGACAGAGCTAGAGGAAATAACTCAGTTTTTAGAAGATGGACAAGCACCAGAAGGTATGAGTACAAAAAAGAAACATATCTTAGCCATGAAAGCTGCACCTTATAGCCTCATTAATGGATTCTTGTACAAAATGGGTTTAGATGACATCCTTAGATGGTGTGTACTAGAACATGAAAGGAACAACATTATGCATGAAACACATTATGGACTTGCAGGAGGACATTTCCATGCAGACACAACTGCAAAGAAAATCTAACAATCAAGGTTATGGTGGCCGACACTTCACAAAGATTGCAAAAACTTTGTAAGCCAATGTGACAGATGCCAACGACTAGGTCGACCCTTGCCTAGCACAGAAATGCCCTTGATCTCGTTAACCCAAGTTTGACATTTGAAATTTGGGCCATCGACTTCATAGGACCATTTCCTATACCAGCAAAAAGAACAGGTGCAAGGTACATAATAACTGCAGTCGAATATGTAACCAAATGGGCAGAGGCAGAACCAATCGACACATGTTCCAGTGAGATAGTTGCGAAGTTTATCTATGAGAATATCATTACCAGATTTGGATGTCTATTAACCCTAATTAGCGACCAGGGAACACACTTTATCAATAGAACTATCAAAACCCTAACAGACCAGTTCCAAATCGACCATAGTTGGAGTACAACATACCATCCTCAGTCGAATGGAGCAATTGAAGCATTTAACAAAACATCAACAAAATGACTAACCAAAATATGTAATGTAGACAAAGACGATTGGGATGAGAAGATACCTGCAGTACTATGGGCATACAGAACAACATACAAACGTTCAACCGACCAAACCTCCTTTCAACTAGTGTATGAACAAGAATCAGTAGTTCCATTACATTTTCGACAACAGACACCTATTATCGCAGAGATTTTACATGTCGATGTCGAACAAGGAAGAAAGGACCGACTATTGCAACTAAGTAAACTCGAAGAGCACCGACTAGTGGTGATACAACATCAAGAAATCCAGAAACAATAACAAAAAGCATGGCACGACATAAACATCAACAACAAAAACCTGTCGATAGGAGACCTTGCTCTACTATACAATAGTCGGGTAAAAGGCAAACCTAAAAAGCTCCATACATAATGGATGGGACCCTACGTTGTCGAAGGAATACATGCCAACGGATCAGTCTGACTAAAGACGTTGCAAGGCATAGTATTTCGGAAACTCATTAATGGAGCCCGACTAAAACGCTACAGAAACTAAAACAAACACATCTAAAAAATAAGAAAAACATATAACGACCATAACGGTTAAACAAAAACTATAAAAACCTAAAAATCCAAAAACCAAATAGTACTGTTATACGCACAAAACTATGACAGAAAATCACCACTTCGACAATCGATATCATGCCCGTCGACATAACACCATCGACCATTTTCATAACTGACATCGACAGACGACCTCGATAGTCCCATCGCACATTAATGACTTCGAGCGCCAAAAACAAATCACCATTAACACACACTCAAGTGTTCTCGTTGGAACATCACGCCCGCCATTAATACACCCATCGACAAGAACATCCAACGCATCCCTTATAAATACTGAACCACCAAATGATCATTCACCGCAATTCAAACACAGAGAGCATCATAGCAACCAGACGACTGAAAACCAAGAGCACCGTAGTAAAATCGACCCCCGGACCAACAAGATGGCACCAAAACAGACCAGAGCCTCAACCAAGACCAAGGAAATACAGACTTCGGAGACACCATTAGTGAGAAGATTAAAGAACATTAAGAATGCTAAGGTGCAGGAAGGATCATGGGCCAAACTTTGGGCCGAGATAAAAGAATGGGCGTATGTCGACAAGAATCCTACCCAAGCTACAAAGAAAATACAACACAGTTCCATTGTAAATTATGCCAACGCGCCACTCATGGCCAGCTTCGGTGGCACAAAAGAAACAGAAGTCAAGTTTGTCATAAGCCGGTAAATCGGTCGACATCTCCGGGGAAGTCATTTCCCAATTAACAGGGCTTTCAAACAAAGGAGACCCAGTACCAGTCGATATAAAAGAAAGACTGGTCGAAGAATTAATAGGGTCGGCATCGAGCAAAAACTCGAAAGGACTAATGATTGGTCACATAACACATCGAACACCACAGATTGTGGCCAAAATCATAGCTATTACACTCACAATGGAAGGTTGTGGAAGCGACCTCAAACTAGATATGTTGGAAGCAGTAGACACCATTGCAACCAATGGAAAGATATACAGATGGACCGAGTATGTCGCAGACATGATCAAAAACATCTGTGAGAAATGCCAAGAGACAGGAGGAATTATCAGGTTCCCGTCCCTTATCTTATGGATAGTAATGTTTGCTATTTGCCTTAAAGGAGACAAAAAATTTCAAGAACCGACAAAATTCCATATGTGGAGATTCAAAGCGTTCTCCTAGAAAGGAACAATGAAGGAGCTTGCGAATGGGAAAGTGTTGTTGGAAAATTGGCTCCAGCAGCTAAAAGTCCGCACAACTAGATGGAGGGTGCCTCAAAACATCCGACGAAGTCTACCTAAAAAGGCCCACATTCAGCTAGAGCTCGACCATACCGCGGTGTGGTACATGCAGGGCGCTAAATCAAATGCAAAGACCCTCGACTATTATCCGTCTGTCGAAGCGATCTTTCGGGAACTATCTCGACAGGCGGGAACAAAGATACCAATACCAGCAAAAGCAAAGGTAACGGACTTCTCAATAGAGAAACCGTTGACAGACCAAGAGAAGGAGGAGGATTACGAACTTAATCTATACATTAGTACCTTTGTGTCGAAGGAGGCACTGGTCGAAGGCATTGGTCGACTATAGATCATAATCAATCCTCCGACGACACAAAGGGAAGAAACACATGCTGAACAGCAGGTAACCAATCCAGCTGAAGAAAATCTTATCCCGACTCATACACCAAGGGAAGGGACAGAAACCGAAAATCCAGAGTATGCTATCACCAAAGAGGTTATCACCAAATTGTCGAAGGAGATAGCAGCTGCAAGAAAAAGGAAAAGAACACAACAACAGCCACAAGGGAAAGGTAAGCGCAAGCTTATCATTCCAGAGTCCTCAGATGATGACGAGGAACTGGCAGCTACAACCCTCGACATAATAGAAGATGTTGCAGCAAACAAAGTGCCAGTCGAAACCCAATTTCAGAAATTTGTCGAGGCAGGGGCACAACAAGGTCGACCAAAGAAGGCGAAGATCACACACACTTTGACGCCTGAAAATGTAGTAGATCTTGTGTCTACACCCCCACCTCCGTCTCCGACAAAAATAACAGAAGAGCTAGTACCAGAATAGCTTTCAATAAGCCCACTCGACTTATGCAAAAGTGCTATGTCGGAGGCTATGAAGGAAAAGTTCGACTAGGACAGAGACCTCCAGGTTTACATCGAAAAATTGCCTGAGATATTCACCAAGGTGCAGAAGCTCTCTACCAAAGCACCTCTTTTCGAAGTCGGAGGATCCCGACTACCAGTTTCCCAACCTGGCCAAGTACTCTAGAGGCCAAAGACGGTGGCAATAATCAGCTCGACATTCGAAAGGAACCCCAACAAAGAAGTTGAAGTTATCGCACGTTGGGTCACATCCATCACTTTGACCGACCTTGAACCCCAACCACTAGCTGCTGAACCGACTGGAGGTGAGGAAGAAGAAAATATGGAGGACATAAATCGAGAAATTGACCAACTGTTCTCCGACCTGGACTCACCTCCTTAGATCGACAATCCACCACTTGGCCACACTTCCACCAACCCAATCAGACCCGACCATTCACCAACACCATCACCACCACCCCCTAACTCAGAACCCTTAATTCAACTAGCTGCACCAGAACCACCGCCACCATTAGTAACAATCGCATCCACTTCTGAACCCTCTGCACCCAACCAACCAGAAGCACAACCAGATGCAACAGACATCCAACCGACTCGAACAGAAATACCATCAACCAGTGCTGCACATCAAATAGACAATCCAGACTCGCCTCTTGCAGGTACACAAGTGTTGAAACAAGAAGAACTAGAGAAGCACAAAAAGAAGAAGGAGAAAAAGAAGAAGGACCATCATGGACAACCAGCAATGGTCCACATCAATCTGCTTGGGTTGACTACTACGGTCGATGCAACCAAATTGAGAGATCCAGAGCTAGGACAACTACTGGAAGCATTAGCAGTCGAAGCAAAAACAAGGAACCAACACAGACGTAAGGAGCTAGACAACAAGGAAAAATAACAAGTTAAGTTCCTTAACAAATGCAGGAACCTAGTCTAGTCTGTGATACCAGGACTGGTAGAGGTCGACACCGACAAACCGCTAGAAAGAGCTTATTAGCTGTTTGAAAGCATGGTGTCGGCGCTCCAAGCACAAAAGAGGAACAGAAAGAAGAAATTGTTCGGCTACTGATGGAGCAACACAAAGCCTTTTCAAAAGCCTACAAAGTGTTGCAAGATCACATGGAGGAGTCTGTTATCATGGAAAAAGTACTGCGAGACTGGCCTGCTTTCTATGGGTATGTCTATCAGCAAACTAGGCAAACACGACAAGAGATCCAAGCACTCGAGAAGAGGAAAAGTACTGACGAAGAACTCAGAAGAACAATTAAAGATCATATAGTGCTTGAAACAGCTAAATTGCAGAAGCTTGAAAGGGAAGCACATCAGTGGGTACATGAAGCCATCCCAAACTTAGAAAAAGTAGATATCATCTGCTCGCAAATGAAACGACTCATAGAGACAGCAGAGGAAAAGGACCAGTTTATGGGTCTCAACATATGAAAAATAGCTAAAATTTCCATTCAAGAGAAAATGTCGATCTTATCAAGTCTGACTACACTAACCATCGACATACAAAAAATATTGCAGAGTTGGACGGATTTCCAACATCACCTTGCAGTGACAACCCCAGCAATTGTCGAAGTCTACGTACAGAAAAGACCGACCATCAGACTTCACAACCCATGAAGATCAAGAGCACAAAATAATGACTACTTAGACAGACAAGGAAATTTTTGGTACCTCCCTGTTTCTTCGGGACGAAGAAACGTTTTGTTCGCGGGGGAGATGTTGGAGGAGCAAGTTGGTATGTCGACTTGAATAATAGCTGACTTAATCGATCATCCGACTAAGTCAGTCAACCAACTAATTAGAGATTAGGTCGGCCACCTAAGGTCGTGTCGGTTGAGTGAACCGACAGGTAGTTATTTTGTAACTGTTTGTAAATCGTATATATTAGGCTGTTGAGTCAGATGAGAACTCGATTCAGTTCTCTGCATTGTATGGACCCTCTCATGTTAATATAATCTGTTATTTTATCTATTGGTTTTTATCTCGTCTCTGTTATGTATGTATGTTTTAGTATGTATTATTGGTAACCCTATGTGATCTGTGAGATTAGAACAAGGTCCACCTATCTTATTTGGGTCCACTTATCTTCAATCGTGGAAGAGTGCTAATTTTTGAGGTAACATTTTTTGGCGTTGTTATCAGGGACTTTTGAAGTTGTTGGGTTAAAGCCTTATCTTTGACAAGAACACAATATTTGGTAAGAAGCTTATGCCCTCAACTATTGATCACATTGTCGGATGTGGGGGTAAGCACATCCATCAATCATGAAGAAAAGCTCATTTTGGTGACTCCACACATTTTGACATTTATAAAACGATGATATGACAGTTTGTGATGAAGAATGGGTATGATATTGGTTTGATCCATTGGATTTCTTGGGGGTCCCGATATATACTAATCAACTCCATGGATTTGATTTGTACAAGGATGATTGGAAGAAATACATCCCAAAATTTCATGCAGATAAGGATTTAGCCGACTGGCATGTTATATGATTTATGAAGACTATTTCAGACGTGAAAGTGGTTCATGTAGATGTCAAGATGAAGATGTTCATGTTGTCTTTTGACCTCATGAACGGTTATGTATAGGAATGGTATGAAGAGCTTTTAAAGGAAGGAGTTCACTCGCTCGAATAATTTATCAGTTTTTTTTGTGAGAGATAGCATCCTTATTTTAAAGTGGATATTGGATATCTCATGGATGATGACACTTTTATCCCATCAGATGAAGATAGTGAAGAAGATAAATCCCTATAGAGCTCTCACATGGTAGCCATTATTGAAGGGTCTTTCGCCCAATATTTTGTTGAGGAAGCTAAAGACAATGATATCTCGAGTCCTATGTTCCAAGAGGGAAGTTCTCTTGGAAATAAAGATGAAGGTGTCCATGAAACTGAAGTCCAAGGAATCCATGTCGAAAGCCACGAAGTGTATGAAGAGAAAGAAGCCTTCATTGAAGCGAGGAAACAATGAGTTCTCCTTACCATGTTTTAGAAGATTCTCGTGATGTCTTGGGCCTTTTGGAGGAAAAAGGCAGTATTTTTTGTGTGATGAACAAGTCAATGATTATTGGAGCTTTCTTGGCCCTCCCATTTATGATTCTTCGAGGGCCATGAGCATTCATTTAAGGAAATTTGGGGTCTAAAATGTGCCTTAAAAAAATGTGCAATGGACAAGTGTGCGATAAGTAAGATTTCTCAAACCAATAGAATTTAAGTATTTTGGTCAACCATTATGGTTGACTTGGCCTTGTAGAAGTCAATGATGCTTATGTGTCATATTTTTATTTGACAATCAGTAACTCCATATAAATCTCACCTTCGTTAGGATTTGAAAAGTTCACCTCGGAATATAATAAATATACTTGAAATAATAAATATATAATATTTTATAATGTCACTACTTCCAAATCTTTTAAAACTTAAAATCTAGCATAAATTAAAATGATAGTGACGCGATTTTAAAATAATAAAAGCGTTTACATAATTAATCTTTAAAAATAAAAATTAAATGAATTTATCTTGAAATACTAAATTTAAGCATTTAGTAATTCTAATATTATGAATTACTACCTCTTTTTTAAAATTTAAAAATATTTAACTACTATATTCCCTAATAATTAAAATAATAATAATATAAAATAAAAGTAATAGATAGATATTATTAAACAATACATTCTTAACCAATTAAAATATATAATATATTAAAACATATATAACTAATTTAAATATATTTTATAATAAAAAAATGGACATTGTTTATTGTTTTATTTTTATTTATGTAATGTAAATTTTCATATATATATATGAAAACACTTAATTTTTTAAAATAAAATTATATTAAGTAATAATAGTAATTTTTTATTTTTAATATTATTGTATTTTTGTTTTTTTTTTCATTTTAATTTAAATATATTTAAAATATATAAATATATTTGAGATTTACATTTTATTAAATACATTAAATGTAAAAAATTTTAAAAAATTATAATATAAATTTAAAAAAAGTTACCACTATATCATTTATTGCATGTGCACAAGAAACTAAACTTTTCATTAATATTTTTAACCCTCATCTCTTAACTTTACACTAACCCAACATACTTGTCAATTGTCATTAATGAGAAAATATAGGTTAACTTTCACAAGACTTAGTGTGACATAGCATATTTGTAGTGTGGCGTGGTTGTTTTTATTATTTTCCTTAGGATGCCCATTTAGACCCCAAATTTCCTATAATGGTTCTTGAGCCTTTGGTGTACACAGGTTATGAAGTAGATGCCCGTGATTTTTTATGTGGAGTCATAACAAAATGAAATAAAATTTTGCAAATCCATTCTCAATTCAAAAGAATGGTGAATACATGACTGATGAATACACGGTTAATGCATCTCTTTGTTCTCTTCAACATAACGAAGGTTTGGTGATCCTTCCTCTTTATTTTACTCTTGAAGACAATGTTTTGAAGATGATGGGCTCCATGAAATCTTTTGTATTGAAGACGAACGACACAAATGTTATGTACATTTTCTTGATGAGCATGATATCAGTATGCATTTTTGGAAATTTGTTGGAAAACCCATATATAATTTTTCTAATGAGGAAGTGTAAATTTTGAAGACCTTGGAAAGCCTACCTTTGGTGAAATTTCCCAAGATTTGGTTCAACGATACTCACTCACCATTGATGATGCTATGGGATTATGTATGGAGATTTTTGTCATAGAGGTTGAAGAATTGGGTTTACCCTCTCCTGGAGTAGATCTCATCTACCATTCATAGCCATGTCCCTCAAGGAGTACTGCAGGTTTGGGCATCAAGAAGATGGTTTTATTGCAAGATCAAAACAAAATAGTGTGCCCTCTCTTGCTAGTTTTAAAATACATTTGGGGTAGTAAATTGATTTTGTAGAACATGTATATGATTAAGGCAATGTGTACTTGAGTCCAGCCCAAGCATGGATATAAAGTGCTTGTGAGAAAAACATTTCTTTGTAGTAAGAATTTGAAGGAAAATTCCGGGTTCATGATCTCTTCTATCATTACAACTAAATTATGATGAAGGTAATGACTTCTACTCATTTCATATTGGCATGGTTTTGTCTTGGATTATTGCTAAAGACAAATTAAGAAGCCCTAACATGCACAATATGCTAAGGTGACTTCGTTGGTTGTATGATTTCACTTGACTTATCTTTCTTGTCATGCTTAGAGTAGGTAGGTAGGTTGCATAATCTAAAGCATATGAATTTGATTTCACCATTTACTTTTACCCATGCATTGCACTTGTTATTTACTACATTTCCTTTTGATTTAAAAAAGGCGAGAGTTAAGGGTTTTCCTCTGATGTATTTAATGAATTTGTTGTTGGAAGTGTGTGTAGGTATGCAAGTCCCAGAAGATTCAAAGGTTCTCATGCACTTTCAGGAGAAGTGCATGTACCTAAGTTGGATCCATTTGTTACCCTCTAGATGTTCTGCAGTGTGCTATACTAGTTATGCCAAAGAGGAGGCTAGCCTTATTTATCGGAGACTTTTGCTAACTTAACCTGTTTTTAAGTCGACCAACCTAAAATGACTTAAAATGATTTGTCGTCCACAAGTTGGGGACTAAACCACATAATACAAAAAAATAACAAAACAAATGATGAATCGTCTCAACTTAATGAAACATTGGGCATGGAAGGAGGATGTCATGCCCCAACTAACCCAAATGATGTGTGTTTTCCCTCAATGTCATCCTTTAGGTGGTACAACCTCTTCAAAATGATGATGTCATCATCAATTTGGCATGCTTTAGTAAAGAGAAGGGTCTACACATGAAAAATTAGGTCCAAGTGGGCATAAATCAAGTGTCCTAAGACATGTATGGAAATCCTTACGTGCACAATCACCTCTGTAAAGCATAAAAACAAGTGTGTCTAGGAGCCCTTAATCCATGTGTCATAATGAAACAATCCCAAGAAGCATCAAAACCATGGGCATAAAAGCTCGATATGATGGGGAACGTTCACCACATCAAGAGGTTGTCAACAATGCCACTAAGCCAATACTCCTAATATGAAATATTCCAAGAGGGCTTTCCATGACCTGACCATGGGTCTTGAGGCTTGTTAGACCAAACTTTTTACATAAACAAGCCCAAACTTGGCATTTACAATGAAAAAAGACCCCTTCTCTCTAGCATATCTAGTATGGCACACTTCAGAGAATATGGAGGGCAACAATTGGCTGCAACTACGATACATGTGCTTCTCTTGGGAGTGCGTGAGGACCTTTGAATCATCTGGGACATGTAGACTTGCACACACTTTAAACAACAAATTCATCAAATGCATCAGAGCCAGACATTTCTGTCCGGCCTTGTTCAAATCGAAATAAAATGCAATAAATAACAATTGCAATGCATGAGTAAATGTAAATGTCAAAATCAAATGAAACTACATCTACTATAGTACAAGGGGTGTCTTAAAGACATCAGATATTACCTACGCAAAACATTTTCAAAGCCTACCCATTTACAGGCGATGTAAACTTGTCTTCATTCAAAATGTCTCAAATAAAAGGAATTATTACTTGCAACATTATTAATTTGATATGGACCAAGCCAAAAAAATTGAGACCTAAATTGAGACCTACCATGCTTACTTGGATTTTTCTTTCTTTCATGCCACAAGAAAACAGGGTAACCTTTCTTGAAACTTTGTTGCGCATTTCCTTGTTAGATTGAACTTTTGACTCTTCCTGTTGTTGAACCTTATCTTGTTTTCCACCCAACTCAGACTTTGCTTCAGACGATACTTAGGTCTACTTGACTTAAGCTTTGCCAGTGTGGTTGTGCATCCTTTTTCGCCTTGTTTTCACAAGTTGTCAAATCGTCACCAGACCATTCATCTTCGGATTTGTGAACCAAACTTTTGGATTCTTCCTTTTCTTCAAGGGCAAGTCCTTTCTTTCTTCTTTTTGCAATTTCCATTATTACAATGGTTCCTTTTCATATGAATATATTTAGGTAGAATTGGGTTGTTTGTTTCTTGCTTGTCTCGGTCAATCTCAAATTTGGTGGAATTATTCATACTCCTTTGTATTTGTATGTCATCATAAAAAACCTAGCAGTTTCCTAAATCATGCACGAAGGATTTGGAGGCTATTCCCATTTTTTCTTCTTCCACAAATCCTTCATGACAATAAAGAGTAAAAGATGAAATTGCTTGTTCATTGGCTTGCCCATTATGAGCACAAGAAACGACATCTAAGAATAATGCATTTAAATACTCCTTGACCAATTGTACTATCACCTTGTGGCCTTTCAATTCCATGTCCTTTTAAGGAGCCATGTTGGTAGCAAAAACATTGTAGGATCCGATATTATCTTGAAAACAATTTATTTCACTTCTTGGATCTTTTGAATATTCCACATGATGTTTTCTCATAGGTTCTCTGTGTAGTGTCACAAATGTTCCTTCTGGTGTCAAGAAGGTGGCATATGATAAGTCCATTTGTATGTTACCACCCAAATTGATAGCCCATTTTCTTGATGGCAACATACCCCATGTTTCTAGCACGTCGACGCCAACGATATCCATCACTAAATCTATAGTGGGATGTTTTGTGAGACAAATTTGGACATCTTTGGCTAATCCACACACCTAACTTCCATAGAATGTATAATACAAATGTTTCTACAAGGCCTTGGAACTTTCAATCCCAAATTGTACATTATGCATAAAGGCATCATGTTTGTCAAGGCATCGGATTCCAACATTCAGTTATGCAATATAGAGTCTCCAATAACTAATGAGATAAAGAACGATTCATTGTTCGGATTTTGGCTTTCTACATTATTCATATTTTGGAGAATGATAGGGAATTATTCCTCTTTCCCTATCGTGCATATGGTTTTTCTTGCTTCCTTAAATCCCAAAGAATACTACCTGATTTTTTGTTTTTGAAATATTTACCATTTCTACTAATGGAATTGATACTTTTAGAGTGTTCACTGCACCTGAAACATCACAATTGTGACTTTCATTAGTACCAAAACTAATTGAAGACTTTCTTGCACTTACTTGAGCTTGCATTTTGCTTTGAGGTCCTTTGGTAACTTGTGGTTGGCTTGCTTGTGGGAATTCCTTTTTCCTATTTTGATAACTAACACCATTCAACTTGTTCTGATACATTTTCTTAACCTCTTCACGAGAGGGAATTTCTCCAAAAACTTATGTAATTTTGTCAGCTTCGATAGATTTCTTTTTGACTTGCTTCATATCTTCATGGGATAGATGAAATTGTTGTCATCCTTCAAACAATTTGTTGCATATTTTGGAACCATTATCAAAATTTTGATTTGGATTATTCTTCATTTGTTGGAAGTAAATACATGTGATTTCACCATGAAAATATTGACATGCCTGACAATAGTGAGGAAAATCCACAACCATATTAGTCAGCTCTAATTATGTAACAATACTTCCATTGTTAGGAGGACCATTGTTGATATTTCTTGGAGGAAACCTGTTCTCTTTTTGGTCCCTATCAACTTGAACCACCCTATTTTGCAAAGCAGTTTTCTACTGATTAAGGTCAATTCTTAACCTTTTTTATTTCTTCGATCATCATGCTACTAACATCCTCATGGGTTTCAATTACTGTTGGGCAGATAAGAAGATCTCAATTTTCTATAGAAACTTCGATGCAATATAAACCCTCCAAGAAACCAATGGTCTTTCTAGGAAAACGATTTCTTTGGGATCCCTTCCTATTTCAAGAGCAGTGCCTTGTGTTTTCACACGATAAAGATCAGAGAGTAAACTGAATAATTCCCGATCTGGAATCTCTTTTGGGACAATACCTTCTGGTTGGGATAATATTTGATCTGCTATGTCTAGATTATATTTACACACATAGTTAAGGGATGGTTCAGATCCACCCATTTCAAATAAAGTTTTGTTGAAATCGTCTTGGAAATCTGTTTTGTTTTGCCTGTTGGGGCATGCAATATATCAAGATTTCTATAAGCTTTCCATTTCTTCTCTATATCTTGCTCCTTCTTCTTACTCGCTTCCATATTCGAAGGGTTTTCCATATTCAAATAATAGTGAAATTCTCCTTGAAAAGAGGTGATATAGCATGTCAATATAATGACATCATTCGACTGATGAGAGTCAGGAATTTTGTACATTTTTTCATCTATGGAATTGATTGATAGTTTCATTTCCATTCCTCCTTATGGTCATAAGGTCCTTTAGTAAGAACAAGTGATCTTTATTCTCATCCCATCCATCATAAAAGACTTTTTGCAACTTTTTGAGAGTGCCAATACCATGATTTAACAAACTTGTGAACCACTTCGTAGCTTCACTGTCTAAGGAAAAAGCAAAAAACCTACAAAAGGCATTAGGCGCTCAGTTGTTGGTCATTCTTTTCATGCATTTTCTAACTTCCTCCTAGTGATCGTTGGCACTAATATCACTTGGTCCATCAAAAGTAGGAAACCTACTAAGCTTTGGAAGATCATTCAAATAACCAAGCATATTAGTGAAATCAAAAGGTGCATCTAGATCATCCATTAATGTAGCCATTGGAATATTGAATATATGATGGATATTAGATAAAAAATTAGAAGATTGATGATTTTTTACCTCCCATACCCGATGACGATGCCTTCTTCTACAATAAACTACATCAGGATTAAGGACAAAGATAACCTCACCTTAGGGATTCATTCTTGTTGAGTACCTTCTTTGATTTTGATTTGGAATCGCTAGATAAGACCTACAAAGTTATTACTTCAACAATAATCTTATCAAGCACAAAACAAAAACTCACCTTTGAAAATAGTCGTTCTTGCCAGAGAGTTAGGGCTTTGACCCAACAACTTCAAGAGGTCCCCAGTGCACCAAAAACATGTTACCTCAAAAACTAGCACTCTTCCATGATCGAAGATAAGTGGACCCAAATGAAATAAGTGGACCCAAATATGGTAGGTGGACCTAGTGGAACCAATGCTACGATTGACAACTATTCAAGGAAGTACACATAGTGTCACCTCAATGTAACCCACTTTATCTTTAAGCCTTGTGTTGTAAGGGATTATGCACCTAATAATCGTAGGTCGGGGGTTACCAACATACTCAAACACTTGCAGACAATTGAATTCTAAAGTGCAGAATAGGAAATAGGAGGGTTAGAGGAACTTACTTGTTTAACGACGTTCGATCCTTGCTAGTCCTCTTCCGATCTGCTCCACTTCCAAAGTCTTCAAGGTTCACTCCTCTTTCACCTGTTCAGAGACAATCTTCCAGACATAGAATGATTCATATATATATGTTAGCAGGTTAGATAAATCAAATATGACATATTGAAACATAAACAATTATCAAACCAAGATATATGAGACAAATGTGGAAGAAGTAATCTCTTTATTATCAATAATGAGAAAGTTCAGAGTACAACCAAACGTCTGAGACAAGGACTCCTCTGTCACCAAAGAATTCTGAGTTTCACTGCTCCAAAGACTTCTATAAACAATCCACCAGCATAACTTTGCTCCAAAAGTGTAAGTCTCTACAACCTTCCCCAAGGCCTGTATTTATATGGGTGAAATAAGGCAGTTCTTGAAGGTTAGGGAGGTTATAGCAGTTAGGGAGATTAAGTAAAATGACTTAACTAAACTCCCATTAGCGCGTGATTTTGTGTTTTCATGTTAAGAAGCACATTCGCGGGTATGTAGTAGAGCAACCCGCGAATGACTCGCGACTCTGTATAAGCGCAACCTGCGAATACAAGGATTCGCGACTTGCTGTGAAGGAGACTCGCGAATGACTCGCGAGTTGTCTATAAAGAGAGTCACGAATACATCCCAACATGGCTAAATGGCAAAGTAACTAGCTGGATGAAGGTAAAATGTATTTCATGACAAGCCAAGCTATAGTGTTAAGGGCAAACCTCTATCCATAAGTGTCCTTTTGTGTGCCGACATGAGGGATATCAGCACTCGGACGGAGAGGTGCCACTCAGGTGTATAACAGATGCCCCCTAATGTGTGAGGTCAGAGGGGAACGACGGCCGAAATACATTATAATCTTTAACTCTGGAGAAACTCAGAAATCCAATGGAGCAGAGAGAGTACCTGAAACAAATACATAATAATGTGATATACAAAATTACATCCGAGGATACTATGTTCAATTTACTGGAACACTAGCTCCTTTACAATATTTGATTACATCATATGATACGGGTAGAAACCACGTATATTACAAAGGTGGATCGAAGCC
>LPNX010704642.1:161808-232110 GCA_001517045.1 Pseudotsuga menziesii
AGCAAGACCTAGACAAGCGCCACCCACGGCAACAAGCTGTCCTGAAGGGGAATAGATAACCCATGCTGTCGAAGCCAGGTTACAAGTATGACGGCTGGCGCCATCAACAAAACCTAGATACATCTCGGAAGACATCTGCAACAACCAACAGATAGTATAAAAAACGAAACTGACAACCTAATGTACATAAAAATACATACATTAATATACAAGAAAAAGTGCTAAGCTTAGGCATAGTACTTCTTCAGGTAGAGCCCATTTCTAGGCTCAGGCAGCTTATTCCCATCATAATCCATTAATTCATATGCGCCTTTACTCAAAACCTTAGGCACAACATAGGGTCCCAACCACATAGCCTTGAATTTTCCTACCCCTAGAGGCTCTTTATCTTGGTCCCAGAGCAAGACAAGTTCCCCCTCAGAGAAAACCCCAGGTTTGACCGTTTTATCATATTGAGATTTAACCCTATTCTTATGAGCCTGATTTGCAGTCAACGCATCTCTACGTTGTTCATCAAGGTGTTCTAAATGGAGCAACCGTTCCTCAAGCTCAGTTGTGTCAGGTAGCACATGAATAGCTATCTGCAAGGATGGGATTTCGCATTCAATCGACGTAATAGCTTCCACCCCGTGAACGAGTTGGAAGGGGGAAAAACCCGTAGCAGTCTTGACATTGGTTCGATAAGCCCAAAGAGCAGGATATAACATGATGTGCCAATTTGAACGAGCTGCATCAATAGTACGTTTAAGGATAGTTTTTAAAGTTTTGTTTACAGCCTCAACCTGACCATTTGCTTGCGGATAATATGGAGAAGAATGTTCTTGTCGGAATCCAAGCATGGTGGTCAGCTCTGTCATCATGTGATTTTGGAAATGACTGCCATGGTCAGTGACAATCACTTTGGGAATACCAAACCTAGCAATAATATGATTAAACACGAAGAAAGCTGCAGTTTCCCTTTTGTCTTTGAAAGTAGGCATTGCCTCTGCCCATTTTGTGAAATAGTCGACAGCGACAATGATGTATTTATGCCCCCCAGACGAGGCTGGGTTACATGTCATATAATCTATCCCCCACTTCATGAAAGGGCCTACCGAGACAACGTGAAACAAGGGAGCAGGATGTGACCGCATTTTTCTGGTGTAAAGCTGACACAGATGACAGCGTTTCACAGCTTCCACACAATCTTTAAAGATGGTGGGCCAGAAATACCCGGCACGTAATATCTTCTGGGCCGTTGCTAACCCAGATAAATGACCCCCACACGCTCCGCTATGGGAATCATTTAGGACAATCTCCGCTTCCTCATGAGTAAGGCAGCGACGCAAGACGGAATCTACCCCTCGTCGATATAATGTATCTCCTATAATGAGGTAGTTTTTAGCATGAAGGCGTAACTTGCGTCGGTCTTCCCTAGAGTAAGCGGTAGGATACTTCAAAGTCTGGAGATATATAAGAATATCTCTGTACCAAGGATCAGAGGTGGATATAAGGAAGATGTGCTCATCTGGGAATGAGTCATCCTGAACCACTACATCTTCTTCCGTAGGGAATTCTGCTATAAGATCAGCAAAAACTAAGGACTTTTTGGATTTAGCGGATTGGAAAACCAATTCAAACTCTTGGAGAATGACTATCCACTTATTGAATTTTCCCCCAACAATCCGTCGGGATAAAACATATTGGAAAGGGTTTACATCCGCCACTACAGTAGTGCTCCTCAGTAAGATGTAGTGCCGTAACCTCTGTACAGCATAAACAGCTGCTAAGGCTAACTTCTCGACGTGGGAGTACTTAAGCTCAGGTCCAACCAGAGCACGACTAAGATAATAGACAACATGCTCAACGAGCTTGTCATCCTCCTGAACTAGCACTACCCCAATGGTAGACTCCGACGCGGCCAGATATAATATAAAATCCCTAGAATAATCTGGTGGGCGTAATAAAGGAGCCGACAACAAGGCTTTTTTCAACGCCTCGAACGCGAGTTGTGCAGTTTCATCCCATACAAATGGGGTGTCCTATTTAAGCAGGCGCATGAAACCTTTTGTGATCTTGGCATAATTAATGATAAAACGTCGAAGGAAGTTAGACTTTTCTTGTAAACTCTGAAGTTGCCTAAGTGAACGAGGAGGAGGCAGATTTACAATGGCCTCAACGTTTAAAGGATCCACCTAAATGCCCCTACTAGAGACAATGAATCCAAGCAATCTACCTGATTCGACGCAGAAAACACACTTGTGGGGATTCAAGCGAATTTTATAGTATCTGCATCTCTCAAAAATCAACCGTAAATGATCTGGATATTGAATCCTCTTGCGAGAATGAGCAGGCAGATCATCGAGGTAAGGCTCGACAATGGCTTTTATGTCGTGAAAAGCAAAGTTCATGGCTCGTTGAAAGGTTGCCCCTGCATTTTTCAATCCAAAGGGCATTTTTCTATACGCGAATGTACCCCAAGGGCAAATAAAAGCAGTTTTATGCTGGTCTTCCGGTTTGATTTGGATTTGATTGTAGCCGGAGAAACCATCCATAAACGAGAATACCTCACTACCCGCACATGCATATATGATCTGATCAATAAACGGTGTAGGGTAGTTGTCCTCAGGACAAGCTTTGTTAAGGTCTCGAAAGTTCGTACAAACGCGGATAGTCCCTTGCTTTTTATCAACAGGAACTGGGTTGGACACCCATTCAGTCAAAGCTACAGGATATATAAAACCTTCTTTCAACAGCTTTTCAACCTCTGCCTTCACAGCCGCCGCTTTACGCGGGTTCACGGGGCGTAATTTTTGCCGAACTGGCTTGGCATCAGGATAGGTTGGGATCTCATGTTGAACAATAGATGGATCAATGCCGGGCATCTCCTCATATGACCAGGCAAAGATATCGCGGAATTCCTTGAAAAGGGCAGTATAAATGGCAATCTCCTCTGGAGAGCAGTTTGCACCTATATAGATATTTTCCACGACATCCGGCTTTATAGAGATGTTGATTGGTATAGTGGCGGAAATGTTTGCCATATTCCCCTCGGCAAACACTCCTTCCCTAAGTAAAGGGTTGACAGGTGTATCAACATCATCCGACAGTCTCACATGAAACTCTTGGTTTTCTATCTTGCTTAGCTCTGGAAGGAAATAAGATCGGTGATGAAGATCCTCACATATCTTATCACATGAACACATAGCTTCCAGAATAGCTTCATCGGAAGGTAAAACAGTGTCTAAGCAATCTATGGAATGTAAAGAGTTTTTCGCCCATGCGGGCATATAGACTTCTTCCAGATCATCCGAGACTGTAAGACGATCTGGAATGGGATCTACAGTGGCTTGGGTAATAGCTTGATACGCCACTTCCACTGCAGATAAGGGCACTTCTGGTTCCTGAGGGGTTGGGAGGACCCAAGGATCAGTCCTATCGACCACCGAATCAATGGACTTCCCTACAGTAGTAGAACCGATATAAAGGACCGGAGCTGGAATATCGAATGTGCCCATCAATGATGCGTACATTCCAGCCCCCAAGCTCTGTGCAGCAGGTTTGGCCTGATCAACCAATGGCACAGTGGAATCTTTAGACTCTAAGCGGCCTTTTCGAGTAAAATCAAGTTGGTCAACAGTGACCACCTTGCCCTCATGTGGAAAAACCACGACATGAAAGACAGCAGATGCAACAGCAGACATTGCATAAGTCCAATTCCTACCCAGAAGCAAATTGTAGTCCAAAGGAGCATCAATCACTTCGACTTCAACAGACACTGCCTTGCCAGCCAACTTAATCTCAAAAGCAGGCAGGATACCATGTGGACGGAAAGACCTTCCATCAAAAGCAGTAAGTAAAGTGGTTGATGGGACCAGCTCTGGGGATCCAAGAGCTTTCCAATAGGCCAGGGACATAACACAAGTAGAGGCTCCCTCATCAACAACTGCTCATCCAATGGTCTTACCACCATGGACAACATCTATCGATAGAGTTACATGGTAAGGGAGGCGAATTTTAACATCAGAGAGATTAAATTTCTCTGAGAGACTCGAAGAGTCCATGCTACCTAAAGCTGCTAAGAGGGCATCCCGCTGAGCGGGACAGCTCTGTAGCACCTCCAAAGCTGACATTGCACACGGAGCTTGAGCCAAGTCTTCAACCACATAGTAGTTAGAAGCGGCTCTGGCATTTGGGTTATGCAAAGTCTTCTTAAAGACACCTTTGGGTATCTTTGGCATTATTTCCGCAGGTTTCTCTATAGTGAGAGGGTTGGAAGATTCAACTACAGCTTTACCCTTCTCATCGGTCTCTTTCTCATAGTTTTTGTTCCTGGTTTGTAACAAAGTTGAGGATCTAACCATGTTGATATAATTGGGGTCAGGGGCAGCTTGAGTGCCCCCTGCTACGGTAGAAGCTGAAGCTGAATTCTGCCCTTGGGGAAATGGATCGTTCAGGACAGCCGGCGGTTGAGCTTGTAACAGCTTCTGAGCTTGTTCCATGAGGGGACAAAGGTGAGTAAGGTGGTCCCCTTGGAACAACTTACAAGGGAACTTGACTTTCTTCTTTTCCTTTTTGCCCCCATCAGCATTGTTTGCGGGCTTTGGCTTGTTTTGATTTTGGTTTCCCTCTCCCTTTTTACCTTTCTTCTTCTTCCTGCCGGGCTGCTGATTTCCCTTCGAAGAAGTTTGTGCAAAAACATTTGCACTTTGGGAGGAGGGGGCAGCCTTTGCTGCCTCCGCCGTAGACTGTTTGACAGACAATTGGTGAAGTTGTTTTGTCAAAGACTCTACAGTGGGAGAGTTTACAAACCCAACCACACCATCGGCATGGGGTACAGGCTCGGGTTTCTCGGCCTCATGTGAAGGCCTTCGTGCCTCAGGGATAATTTCATATAGAATCCCAGACTGTGAATAAATCAAGTCCAACTGCTGGGCCCTGAGTATGACTTCTTCTTCACTAGTCACTCCTGATGTGGAAACATCCTTAGATATGTATGGCAACAATGACTTAAGGAACCACTCTAATAGAAACTCAGGAGGGATGGTAGCTTTGATAAGACTCTTTCGCCTCCTCCACTCTTGGATATGATCCGAGATGTGGGTTGGTTTGTTTTGTCTGAAAGTAGACAACAAATCCGTTCCGAAATCGTAACGAACCGGAAGCTGAAAGTGACTAAGGAAAGCATTAGCTAGGTCCCAGAAACTACTAAAAGCAGCAGAAGGCAACTCAATGTACCATTTTGCCGCAGTGCCAGTCAAGGTCCTCTGGAACAGCCTCAATCTCACTGAATCTTCATTCAATGAGTTGGAAGAACACCATAAATGGAAGGTGGTGGCATGAGCCCCAGGATCTTCACCAGCCTTACCTTCGAACTTAGGGATGTCCGAGGGCAGTTTGGTGGGAACAGGTGGCCACAAAGGGTCATGCCTCACCCGGTCATTCATCAATTTTGATAAGTCTGGCAAGTTCAAAGTTGCCAGAAAAGGAAGTTTGGGCCTAACCGATGCACTAGATGTGCCAGCTTGGGGATTAGAGGGTCCAGCCCTCGAATTCCCATAGGTAAAGGTGGGGTTGCCCCCTGACACCGATTGTGAAGTGGGAAGGTTGCTTTGAAACGGATTCCATCCGTAGGCCACCAGATTTTGGGTGGGAGGTGCAGTGTAAGTGGTTCGGACCATCCCCATAGAAGCTGGGGTCTGAAAGACTGGAGCAGGTATCCCTCCGCTAAACAAAGAGAAGGGAGAGCTCGAGTATGGAACCAAAATAGGGGTATGGAAGCTTTGCCCATAAGAGGTGTTGCCTCCAAACTGCACTCCTACATATGAAGGAGATGGACCTACGTATGGACTGGATGGGGGAATGTGCCCCCCATTCCAAGGAAATCCTTGGACATAAGCCGAGGATCCTACCGGACCACTCTGAGTAGTGTAAGGGAAGGAAGAGGGAATGGTAGGTATACTGGGGATCCCAGCAACCGTGTTACCAGAAATACCTCCTATGTTGGAGTGAACCGGCGGTTGAACCACCTGGCTCGCTGGAGTCAAAGGTGTAGAATGCAAACTAGATCTAGGGGCACTAACCGGGGGAGGTAGTACCCCTTCAACCGGGAGGGTTGAGGTAAACACAAAAGAACTCTCTTCCGCAGAAGACATGACTCTACTCAAAGGAACACCTACTACTGGTGAACTAAAAGGTCTAACTTGGACGATCACAGGATCGTTAATATCAGTCAAGGGAGAGTTAAAATTTCTTGCAAACTCGTCAGTCTGCAATTCTTCTATCTCAACTGTGTCAAAATCAAAACGGTTAGCTATCAATTCCGGTTCACCAAGAACCTCACTTACTCCTACTGGTTCAAAAGAACCGTCTGTGCCTAATCTCCGCCTTTGGGGTAAAGGTGGAGGCTCCAATGCAGTGAGAGGAGGAAGGTTTCTCAACCTTCTTGACCTTCTAACAAGTTGGTCCTCTAGAATTAAAAATTTAACTAATCACACCCTAAGGTCAACTAAACACAAGCAAATCCACAGAGCATACACTAAAAAGATCCTAGAGTCTCAAGCAATCAAACTAGGGTATAAAGATATGCTTTCCCGAAGAAAGCTGATGAACGATTACTTGGCGTCCTTGAGGGGTTCTCAGGCACAAGCGGAGGAATCACCCACCACCCTCCTGCACTTTCCACAAGGGCTACCTTCCAAGCCCGTTCAAGGTGAACCAGAAATAACCTTCCGGTTTACCTAGGTATGAACCCTAAAAGACAAGAGACTAAAGGCTACCTTGACAATACCAGCTGTCTGGGGGGACAGTCGCAAGCCGAACTCGTACGCATGGGCAGGGTAGCTGAGCTCGAAACTCTGTCTAGGACAGAATCCCCAGATGCGTAAAAGTCATGGGTTACGTTTTGACAAGGATTCAGAGGGTTATCTCCTCTGTCCAAGCCTCCACGCGGCCTAGTGCTTAACTCCCGTTTGAGAGGAGCTTCCCAGATTCAGTGATAGAATCAAGGATTTACCTAAAGAACGGTCCACTACGTCTGAGTTTATAACTTGTGGGAAGTTTACACTCCCTAGCCCACAAGTCTAGCCTAAGCTAGTAGGTGAAAGGCCCCTACAAATAAAAACTTACTAGTAAATTTTAATTTATGCGTTTATTTTAAGGGCTGTTTCTTACTCAAGAGGAAATGGAAGTGATATACTGTATGGTGTTTTGACTCAGCAAGAAATAAATGAAAGTAAAGTGTATTCAAAGCAAACTACTACTATAAAACAACCTTCTTTTCATTTTTTCAAATATGTATTGATGAACTAAAGCACTGATAAGAGAAACTAAGCCTATGTTTTTGTAATTTTCTGAGATTATATATTTTAAAATGAAGCAAACACTACTTATGCAAAAGACTAACTATGTTTTGTTTTCACTTTAAAAATTGCTCAAAGAAACTACTATGCATCTACAATGCACTATGTTCGAGTCAACTTGAAACTTACGAACTGTATACAAACTACAAACTGAAACAAACAGGCTGACAGAACCAACAGACCAGCAAGAGAAGCAGGCTAGGATCCCTAGCTTGGGTGCAAACAATGACACAAAACCACTGCAGACTTAAAAAGGCAAGTGCAAACCAACAACTGTCAGAAAGCAGACTGGAAAAACAGAGTCCAAGACCCTGATCACTGATCTGGACTAAGACACTTTAACCAAGAACCCAAACAGGCCAAATGCTTCAGGATGCAAACAGTAAATAAATCAAGTAAAAAGACTCAATGGCTTTCAAAAAGTACTAAGATGTGATCACCCGAGGCAATCAAGCAAACTCTACAACATTCTTAAAGAAAGTCTTCCCAGAAAACAAGGACTATAGCAAGAAAAGACACAAGCAAACTCTTCTTTAAAAATCCTAATCTTCAGGAGTACTCGCGATTGTCTAACAGTGCAACTCGCGAATGCTCGCGACTGTGCAATATAACAACCCGCGAATGCAACTTTTTACTCGCGACTGTTCAGTTGAACAACCCGCGAATGGGTATAAATTTTTTCTCAAAAGCAAAGAAAAAAACCCTAAGACTTTCAAACACTGAAGTAAGCAAGAGCCAGAATAAAAAACCACAGTCAGACTCACAAGCAAAACTGGTCAGGATAACAGAAATGACCTACAGCAGTCTAGGCTTCCCCAGCGGAGTCGCCAGTTCTGTTGTAAGGGATTATGCACCTAATAATCGTAGGTCGGGGGTTACCAACATACTCAAACACTTGCAGACAATTGACTTCTAAAGTGTAGAATAGGAAATAGGAGGGTTAGAGGAACTTGTTTAACGACGTTCGATCCTTGCTAGTCCTCTTCCGATCTGCTCCACTTCCAAAGTCTTCAAGGTTCACTCCTCTTTCACCTGTTCAGAGACAATCTTCCAGACATAGAATGATTCATATATATATATTAGCAGGTTAGATAAATCAAATATGACATATTGAAACATAAACAATTATCAAACCAAGATATATGAGACAAATGTGGAAGAAGTAATCTCTTTATTATCAATAATGAGAAAGTTCAGAGTACAACCAAACGTCTGAGACAAGGACTCCTCTGTCACCAAAGGATTCTGAGTTTCACTGCTCCAAAGACTTCTGTAAACAATCCACTAGCATAACTTTGCTCCAAAAGTGTAAGTCTCTACAACCTTCCCCAAGGCCTGTATTTATATGGGTGAAATAAGGCAGTTCTCGAAGGTTAGGGAGGTTATAGCAGTTAGGAAGATTAAGTAAAATGACTTAACTAAACTCCCATTAGCGCGTGATTTTGTGTTTTCATGTTAAGAAGCACATTCGCGGGTATGTAGTAGAGCAACCCGCGAATGACTCGCGACTATGTATAAGCACAACCCGCGAATACAAGGATTCGCGACTTGCTGTGAAGGAGACTCGCGAATGACTCGCGAGTTGTCTATAAAGAGAGTCGCGAATACATCCCAACATGGCTAAATGGCAAAGTAACTAGCTGGATGAAGGTAAAATGTATTTCATGACAAGCCAAGCTATAGTGTTAAGGGCAAACCTTTATCCATAAGTGTCCTTTTGTGTGCCGACATGAGGGATATCAGCACTCGGACGGAGAGGTGCCACTCAGGTGTATAACACCTTGATCGTTTGGGCCACAGGAGGCTACCCAATAACAATGGTAAGGATATACCTGTAAAGACACAATATAAAGTACTTATATCCCTACAAAACCTTCCCACTGTTAATGGAGAAACACCTAATGTAATGAATGCTATATGTCTACAATAAACCCTTTAGGAAAAATGATAAATTTGTAATTTATTGATGTTATTTCTACAGTACAAACCTGCAATACAAAACACAAGATATCTTGCAAACTAATCGTCGAAATTTCACAAAAAAGTACCTCCTGACAATAAACAAGGCAAAGTGCATCAATCCCTTGAATGATGCCCTTCTTTTGATGGATGAAAGATGTGGTTTGATGTTGATTTATTCTTTAGGTATTCAATTTATCGTAGTCAAGGTGAACCAGAAAATATCTTAGCCTCAAATCCCCCAAGGTCTTTCGAGGTAACCTAGAATTTGATCGAAACTTCCTCAAACCCTTAGGGTTAGATTTTTCCTTTGAGATGGACTTGCAATTACTCAATAACCATATAAAGCAATTCCTTATAGATGATGTCACCTAACCCTACGATGCACCTTCTTTAGGGCACTTTTAGATATAAAAAATGATTTTTTATAAGATTTTCTAACTTTTTTGGATTTTTACAATTTTTTACAAGATCTGAAATTTATTGTTGCAATTAACTACTTCAAAATATATCAACGAAAAATAACTAGAGCACAAAAAATAAATATTTTGGGGTTTTTTTCAAAAATATATTTTTTTAGTGTTAAAACAATATTTGATTTTTTGTATTTTTGCAATATATATAGTACATAAATTTGGTAAAAAGAGAGTTTGTTGAAGATAGGGGAAATAATACTATGCCTTGCCCCTCAAGGCACGAGGAAACATAATTAACATACCTCTCAAACTTTGACAAATTGATTTTGTATAAACTAGGGCAAGATTAAGAAACCCCAGGTTATGTTGATCTTAACTTAGTTAGGAAAAAATAAAGAATCCAAGGCCCTAAACGAGAGAGGCTCTCAAGGAGAGGTGTCTCACTTAACAAGATGATGCTTATTGCAATAGAAACCCTAGCTAGGGGTTACCTTGGATTCCTATGATAGTGCAAGACAATATAACAAGAATTTCTTACCACAATTTAAGAGAAAAAAGAAAGAAGTTGCCCTTCTAAGAATAGTTCCACTTGAACACGTCTTGAGAAACCAACAAAAAATCCTTGACATCATAAAAGCCCTTGCAATCCATAAATTCACCCAAGGAGAGAGGTGTGCACTAGTTAACCAACGTACATGAGGAGAAAAAGAGAAATAACTTTGTTTGATCCCATGATCTTGTTACAGATGAGGATTTTAGCATTATTTATAGGTGAATTAGGATGACTTAACCTCCTTTTTAAACCGACCAACCTAAAATGACTTAAAATTATTTTGTATGGTTTGTCACGCACAATCCAAGGAGTAAACCACATAATACAGTAAATAATGACAAAAATGTTGAATTGTTAAACTTGATGAAATGTTGAGTATGGAAGGAGGACACCATGCCCAAACTAACCCTAAGATGTGACTTTCCCTTCAACGTACTCCTTTAGGTGGCACGACCTCTTCAAAAAGACGACATCATCATCAATTTGGCATGCTTGAGCCAAGAGGATGGTTTACACATGAAAAAATAGGTCCAAGTGGGAATAAATGAGGTGTGCTAAGATGGGTATGGAAACCCTTACATGCAGAATCACCTCTACAAAGCATAAAACAATTGTGGGTAGGAACCCCTAAGCCATGTGTCATAATGAAACCATCCCAAGAAGCACCAGAGAGAAACCCATGGGAATGAAATTCTAACATGAGGGGAACTTTCACCACATCAAGAGGTAGTTAGATGTGCCACTAATCCAATAATCCTTGACATGAAATTCAAGAGGACTTGCCATGACCAAACCACAGATCTTGAGCCCTATTAGACCATCACTTTTACATTAACAAGCCTCAAACTTGGCGTTTACAATGGAAAAGACTCCTATTCTTTGGCATATCTGGCATGGAACACTAGAGAAAATATAAAGGGTAACCCGACCCAATCAATAAATCAACCATTATATGTGTTGATTAATGCGTTGAATTAAACAATGGAGGATTCAAAACTATTTTCCTCAAATTCTTTCTTTGATGCATTTTAGCAAACAATGTTGGAATATTAAGCAATACTGAGAAGGGGGGTGAATGAGTATTAACCAATCTATTTAATTTTTATCACAGAACAGAACACAGAACACACAATATTATCGTGGAAGCCCAATTGGGAAAACACCAAGACTTTCTATTACTGCAAAATTATATTTTACAAATGGTTTCTACCTGCTACTACAGACAATGATGCTACTACACTCTATTTACCAACTACTACTGGAAGGAGGCTACGACCTCCTATTTTATCAACTACTACTGAAAAGATGCTTCAACACCCTATTTACCATCTACCATTGGAAGGAGGATACGACCTCCTTGCAGGCCTGAAGCCTGCCCTAGCACCACCCTGCCACCCTAATATGTTAATTCGATCTCCGACTTTTGTACACCTATGTATCTTCTAATTGAATGTACAAAGACACTTATTTGAAAGTTTAAATCATTGCTTATATACCCTCAAACATATCTCTTCATCTAACAGTCACGTATCTTCATCGTAACTTTTCACAAAAAAAAACAATTCGAACTTACCTCTTTGTTTATCATTTTTAACTCTATTTAAATTTATTAGTCATAACCTTCCGCAATGTCCTTTTCGCAAACTGTCTTTCTGCAATTAACCTTCTGCAACGATCTTTCCACAAAGTGGTGTCCGCAATGCTCCTTTCCACAACTACCTTTTCGCAGCTAAACTTTCTGCACTTAACCTTCTGCAATCGCCCTTTCCGCAATCTACAGTAACTCCTTCCTTCTGCAATTTCGGGTTGCGGATTGCAAGTCTGCTTTTCGACTTTTCTCAAAACTACTTCCACAAAACTTCTTCCACAATTGCGGATTGCGGATTGTGGGTTTCGACTTTTCTCGAATCTGCTTCCACAATTCTTCTCCTGCAATTGTGGAATGCAGGTTTCAAATTTTCTAGAAACTGCTTCCGCAAGTTATCTTCCACAAAACTTCTTCTGCAATTGTGGGTCTGCTTTTCATAAATTCTCAAACATGACTTCCACAAATCTCTTCCGCAATAGTCTTTCCGCAGTTTTAACAAGCTTGCACCTTGGCATAGCGAAACCTATTCTAGACCATTGATCTTTCTCTCTCTTATGATCTGGGCCGTCCAAATATTCACTTCATGGAAACTTAGCATTACAATGCTTCTGACTCCTCTTGGCCAACTGTGTTATTTTGGCTTCCGCAAATCTCTTTGGACTATTTAATCAACAGTCTTTTGTTATTCCTTTGTCACTGTTGAATTCCTTTGACATCAATGACAACCATATTCAATATTCTCCCCATTTGGCATTGATGGCAACAATTTCTTAATTTTCCAATTTTCTTCCCCTTCGACATTAATTACAAAGGATTCCTTCTGATAGCTCCCCCTGTCAACATATCTCCCCCTGACATGTTTCCTTTTCTCCTTTTTATTCACTGTAATAAGATAACTCCTAACTTATGTCTAAGATGCTCAAATGCTTCTTTAGGTAGTGGCTTAGTGAAAATGTTTGCAATTTGTTTGTTCGTATCAATATACTTCAATTTGACCACTTTTTGAGACACTTGCTTTCTTAAAAAATGATATTTGATTGGAATATGTTTTGTCTTAGAGTGCATAACAAGATTTTTTGATATGTTTATAGCACTTGTATTGTCACAGTGTATAACAATGGGGTCCTCATATTTTACAAGTAAATCTTCCAATGCCCGCTTCATCCAAATGACTTGTGTACACCATAATGTAGCATTAATATGCTCAGCTTCTGCTATAGACAGTGAAATGGAAGACTTCTTTTTGCTTAGCCATGACACCAAGCAATCTCCTAAGTAGAATGTTGCTCCACTAGTGCCTTTTTTGTCATCAATACTTCTTTCCCAATCTACATCAGTGAATGCCCTTAAAGTGAAGCTATTTCTTTTTGGATACCATAATCCATAATCCACAGTACCTTTTAGATATCTAAGAATTCTTTTTACTGCAGCCACGTGTTTCTTTTGGGGTTGATTGGAATATGGAAACCAAACCTACTCCCTGCATTACATTTGGTCTTGTAGTTGTTACATATAATAAAGTACCAATCATTGACCTATACACAGTATGATCTACTTCTAAAGATTCATCATTCTTGCTCAATTTACAACTAGTGACCATAGGAGTACTAATAGGTTTCGATTCTTCCATTTTGAACTTTTTCAACATCTCTTTGATATACTTAGTTTGAGAGATGAAAATCTTTTTTTTTTCGTATTGAGATACTTGTAAACCTAGAAAGAATGTTAGTTCTCCTAACATTGACATTTGAAATTCCTTCTTCATTTCTGAAGCAAAGTTTACACTCAACTTTTGTAGATCACTTCCAAATATGATATCGTCTACGTAGACTACAACAATGATCATATTTTTGTTTTCAAACTTTATGTATAGATTACTATCATTGGCCCCTATTCTATACCCTTGTTGCTTTAAATAATTGTCAAGCCTTGAGAACCATACTCTTCGAGCTTGTTGAAGGCCATAGAGTGCCTTCTTAACTTTGCAAACATAATTTATATTTTCTGATAAGAGAAAACCTTTAGGTTTCTCAACATAGACTTCTTCAAGTTCTCCATTAAGAAATGTAGATTTTACATCCATTTGATACACTCTAAAGTTCTTGTAGCCTACAAAAGCTAAAAACATCCTAATGGCTTCAAGTCTTGCCATTGATGCAAAAGTTTCTTCAAATTCAACACCTTCTACTTGAGCATATCCCTTGCATACTAATATGGCCTTGTTTCTTGTCACATGATCATGCTCATTGAACTTGTTTTTAAAAATCCATTTGGTTCCTATAACATTCATGCCCTTAGTTCTTAGGAAAAGTTCCCAAGTTTGGTTATTCTCTATTTGATCAAGTTCATCATTCATAGCATTTATCCAATCCTTAGTTTTGCAAACTTATTTAAATGTTTTGGGTTCTGCTATCGAAAGTAGTGTTTGTTCTTCATCATAAAGTAATTCTTCTTGTCGTAACTCGTGAATCTGTGTCACCAATTATTTGACTTTCAGAATGATTCTTCTAAACCCACCTAGATGGTGTCTTCGTGTCTGATCTTGGAGAGTCTTCATTCTCATTTTCAAGTGATTATTCTTTCTCTACTTCTTCTTCTTCTTCTTCAAAAACACCATATTCTTGTGAACTTTCTTTTTCTTTATCATCTATTTCTTCAACACCACTCTTTCTTGGATTTGTATTCTTCTCGGTTTAGTATCATCAACGGTTACATTTGCACTTTCTATGATCTTGTGCAACCTTATATTACAACATCTGTATTCTTTTTTGGTGGAAGAATAACCAAGAAATATGCCTTCATCTGTTCTAGAGTCAAACGTTCCTAAATTATCATCATTTCTTTTTGTATAGCATTTACTTCCCAAAATCTAAAATATTTAACTGAAGTTTGTCTTCCAAACCATAGCTCATAAGGAGTCTTGTCACTGTTCACTCTGAATTGTCCTCTGTTTTGTACATAGACATGTGTATATACTGCTTCTCTCCAATAGTCATTAGGAAGTTTTGCTTCATTAAGCATAGTTCTGGTTGCTTCTTGGACTGTCATGTTCTTTCTCTCAACAACTCCATTTTGCTGTGGAGTTTTTGCTGCTGAAAATTGCCTCTTGATTCCATGAGTTTCGCAAAACTCATTGAATTCATTTTACGTGAACTCACCACCATTATCTGATCTTAGACATTTAATCTTGAGATTTGCTTCATTTTCAACAAGTGCTTTGAAGGATTTGAACTTCATAAAGGCTCTTGATTTTTCTTTAAGAAATGTCACCCAAGTCATCCTTGTAAAATCATCGATTAATAACATAAAGTAATGTTCACCTTGAAAGCTTTTGGTCCTTGTTGGTCCACAAAGATTAGTGTGAATGATTTCTAATGGCTAAGAGGTTGTATGCTCTTTGACCTTGAAGCTTGTTCTTGTTTTCTTCCCATGAAGATAGTGTCTACAAACATGATTTGGTGGTTTTATGATCTTTGGCAAATTCCTTACAGCTCCCTTCTTACTAACTTTTACAAGATTGTCAAAGATCAAGTGCCCCATCCTTCTATGCGATAACAAACTTTCATCAATTTGACTCCTATAACATTGTTTTTCATTTTCTAGAATATACACATTGCTTGGAGTTCTCGCAGCAGCCTTAACAAGTTTTCCTGAATATTTTCTTATGATTTCACACTTCTTGGAATCTAATATGCATATGTGTCCTTGATCACATGTTTGGCTCACACTTAAAATATTAGGTTTCAAGTTCTTTACAAGCAACATATTTTCAACTTTCATCTTGTCTCTAAGTGCCACTATACCCTTCCTAATTATTTTAGAGAATAGGTTCTCCAAAAGTGACTTTTCCTTTTTTATTTCTTTTTAGGCTTATAAACTTATTTGGGTTTCATGTCATGTGTTTTGAGCATCCATTGTCCGCATGCCATAGATTTTGTTTTTCTGTTGCACATAGAGCTATTGAACATTCCACATCATCATTCTTCTTCCAAGCCTTCATCTACTCATTGCCTTGAGATTTTGTGGTGTCATTATCCATAAAAATCACTAGTTTACAATTTCTAGTAGTGTGTCCTTGATTACCACATTTGTAACATTCTATACTATAACTCTGTAAAGGAGCAAAATAATTATGGTTTCTTCCTTTTGGATTGCTTCTAGTAACATTCTTTTTATCGAAAGGAGATTGTGATGTAATGCATTTCCCAATAGGAACCATTAGTTTACAATTTCTAGCTATATGTACAAAATTGTTACATCCATAACAATTTCTCAAAAAGAGTTGTTGATGTCTACTAGGCACATTATCTATCCTGCTTTCATTTTGAGGGAGAGAAATATTTTCACTACATTCCTTTACAACTAGACTCATAAGTGCATCAACATAACTTCTTTTATTTATTATGAAGTAGGATTGTTCTGTCTTCTTTCCATTTCCATAAACTAGTCCAGTTTTATTATTAAATGGTATTTGACAACTTAGGATGTCATCAAAAGTTTTTGAACTATTCTTAGATTTTGATTGAAGGGTTTCTTCATTTTCCTTCTTTTTAAGCAAGATCAATTCATCTTCGAACTTTTATAATTCTTACTCTCTTTTCTTGAGTTGTTGTTCTAGATTGTTTTCAACCCTTTTTAAGTCAACAATAATTCTTTCTGCATCAATATTTTTCTCCTCAAATTTTGTCATATGAATATTTGATTATTTGTACATCCTTTTATACTTCCCTAATTCTTCAAGAGAACTTACAAGTTCTGCTTCAAGATCTACCACACCTTCTACTTCTTCAGAGATTTTTTTCTCTAATCCCATGAATAGGACTTCGACATCTTCATCTTCACTAGACTCATTTGAGCAATTATCATCCATGGAATAAAATGCCTTTTTTGTTTTTATTCTTAAAAATCATTTTGTTCTTCTTTGAATCTTCAGGGCACTCATCATCACCTTCTTATTTGGGACAAGGGCATTTGGAAGCATAGTGACCAATTTCCCCATAGTTAAATCATTTTAAGGGTAATTTCCCTTTGTACTTACCAATGCCTCTCTTAATTTTTTTACAAGAAGTGCTTCTTCATCATCAGAGTTTTTTGATTGAATTTTTGTCTTAGATTTCTTAGCTACCTTAGATGCTTTAAGGGATGCTTCCTTCTTTTGAGAACTATCTTGCCCAATCATCATTCCATAAGCTATGGAGATCCCATAGTTCTTCCATGGTGAGTTTGTCAATATTTTCTCTATCTTCTATGGTGGAAATATTTAGTTGCAAATCATTAGGAGTGATCTTAGTACCTTTTCAACTATTTCCTTTTCTTCCAATTATGCTCCTAGCCCTTGAATTCCATTAACGATTTCATCGATTCTCTCAAAGTAATTTGAAATGTTTTCTTCTTCCTTCATTTTTAGACTTTCAAAACGAGTTTTAAAAGTTTGGAGTTTATCCCTTTTTACCTTGGTGTCTCCTTCATAGATGGTGTGAAATTTGTCCCATATATCCTTTGTTGTTTTGCAATGCATCACTTTGGCAACGACTATTCTGAAGTGCTCCATCACAAGTCGGCTATGAAGTATCTGTAACAGGGCTCTAGGTAGTCAAGCTACAAGATCAACCTTTCTAATAGGAACACAAAGCCCAAATGCACCAGTTTATCAGGATATGATATGTTAGTTTATCGGGGTTCCTCCTTAGGTGTGAAAGTAGACTTTGTGGTCAACTATCTTCTTCCTATGTAGCAACATGCATCCCTCTCCACGAAAAAATGAATGAATGGGTGTGAATGAGAACCTTTAGAATTAATTCCTAACAATATATATGCACGATTATGGCTAGGCAAGTGACTTCCCCAAAAGTATACACTTTCCCTTTTATAATCTCACTTCTAATAACTAATCCAAAAAGTAATTAAGTTGCACACCAAGGTTAAGGAACTTTGGTTAAAAAGATGAATGAAGGTTTAGGGAATTAGCTAGATTTATTACCCCTTGGCCCCCCTCTCGCTTACCGCCNNACATATACATTATTTACAATATCCATGGTCTTCTAGACCATATAAGTAAGTCTGGCATATAGCCTTTGCATAATTAAATCACATTTACATTTTGCTATAAAAAACGAGGCGTTACATGTACAATAAAAAATTACAAATTAAATGGACATGGATAAAATACTAAAAAAATTAAAACATGAAGATTGTTTTTTCTTAAAAAATCGTAACCAAGAGTTGTTCACTCAATCGAAGGAATTAAAAGCGGAGAAACAATGGAATTAACACGAAGAAAAAATATCTTAAAAAAAAAAAAACCCAAGAACTTGGTAGAAAAAGAAGAAGAGATTTATCACCTAAAATAACATAGTCAACACAAATAAAAAATAGTGGTATCATAAATTAGAACAAAAGAATCAAGCTCTTCGCAATAATTATTAAATAAATGAAGAAAATTCTCACTTAAAGAACCTTAATAAAAGGTCAATGGAAAAAATGAAAAAGTTAAAAGAAGAAAAGCCATATAATCAAGATATTAAAGATGAAGCCAACAAATAACAAATTAGAAATTGAGGAAGAACTTTCACTTTTAAGACTTTGTAATCAAAGCTTATACAAATTAAGTAGCTAAATAATAATAAGAAGGCACTACAAAACAAATTAGAGCAACTTACCATCAAAGAACCACTTATTGGTAAAGAGACAATGACCAATCCTATTCGAATAAAGAACTCGTTAGATATAAAAATCGAAACGATAAAGAAATGAACCAATACAAATCCAATTGAAATCTTATCAACCAATAAATCACGTGAAGTATCAAAATATGAAGGTTCCAAATGGATAACACAAAATACTAAAATGTTTTATCATCATCCTAATTATAAAAGTCACCAATGAACTAATCAAAGAAAAAATCAATATATGAAACCAAGTGAAGATCCTATTATATTGAAGAGAAGTTCAAATGTTGAATCTTATCATTTTCCAAATTATTAAAGTCGTTGCCACACAAATCTGTAAAAAATTGAATTAGGGTGGTTTGATCTATTCATAGTAAGATAATTTGGTCAACACTTTGTAATTCATATTATCTATGTATTATGAACTATCATAGCTACAAGAACATAAAATCATAAAAAAATATTATAATAAAAAATAAGTATTTTTCATAAATAACTTTGAAAGTATTTATTTTAAAACCAACGTAATAAATATATATAGTGACACATCACCAAATGGACATAACTATTCAACCACATGACCAAATAAACATGACTATTCAACCACATAACCAAACATTGTGTATATATATATTGTCACATAAGGCATTGTAAATTGTCATATCTTATTTTATTTATATATTCATTATTTATATTACTATATCATATGGATTTTTGTTCTTTGCCTTTTATGTTTAGCATTTGTTTGTAAATGAACTTTCGTTCATATATAATTATTGATTTAAAAAATAAAAAACGTTGTAACCTTTATTTAAAATAGGGTTATTATTTGGGTGGAGTCCAAATATTTTGCAGGATTATATCTATTGAACTTAACTTTGAATTTATATTTACCCATAAGATTATATCCCAAATATTTGGTTAACCCAAAATTCTCTTTTTGTGGGTTTGATTTTCTGTACATTTTCTAAGTCGCAACCAAAACAATTACCATTTGGCTTAAAAAAAATGGATACTACTCGATATAAATATATAAACTACTATCATTGGAACAAGAAAGGGAGTTTTATTTTAAGCTTGATGATGGACCTCTTTGTTTGTAATTTGGCGTGTTAACTTTGAATTCTACACTTCATGTGTTGCTATTTTCTTATATTTAGATTTTGTGATTTTTTTTTTTTTAATGTTTTGAGATTTTGAATTCACTATAAGTTTTTTTTGGTTTCATTAAATTGCGTTTGGGCTTAGATGGGTTGTCTTTGATTTCATAACTACAAGTTATAATAATTGGAAATTTCGTTTGGGTATTATTTGGTTGCATGTTGCTTATAGTTTGGGACAAGACTTTATGGGGATGATTTTTAGAAGAGCTATATAGTTGGGTAGAAATAATTCCTTACATCTTCAGAGAAAATATTTGATGCACTCCTTAATTTTAATACTACAAAATCATGTTGAAAATTTAAGTAGGTGATTTACCCTTAATACTTTTAAATTTGGATATTGTATATAAATAATTTTTTTTCTAACTCACATAATAATGTTAAGTCAATGTTTTAGCACAATTGGGTTATGCTAAGGAGCAAACTTGTGTAAGATCGAAGAAAATTTGAGAATAATTAATTGTCAATTCTATGATTTACAATAAGCATTAGGAAGTATAAAATATCGCTATGAAGAAAGGAAGTGAACATTTTTAAAATTGTACCCATGGTATATAAATTTTTACTCTATGCCATATATCAACCATGATGATCCAAAATGTTTGAGTTGATAACCATGGTCTCAATTTAAGCACCATAAATATGAGTTGCGATGTCACAAGTTTGAGTGGTTTCACCATCGATGTTAGCTACAATATTATTGGAGAAACTGGTAGTATGTCCTAGAAAAAATTAGCATTAATCCCTAAATTGGAAATCTAGAGATACAATCTATCCTTGATCTTAAACAAACTCATAATCTAATGATTAGAACTATAATTGACTATAATGATCTTGACATCTATGGTGGAAAAGGACTTTGAAGTAAATCATGTTTGTGAAGCAGGGTCTTAACGTTCAGGTGGGAAGCTTAGTCTTGAATCCACGAGCTATAATTGCTGATAGAGTCATGTAGATTCACAAAACATGAATTCAAAATTGATTCAATGACTAGACCATCTATGTGGAACTATGATTTTGGGTAAAAAATAGTGTTTTCCATGCAAAACTACATATAAAGAACTTAATCGTTAAGGCCTTTGACACAAAAGTTGGAGTTTTGAAATTTTTGTCTTGCTTTTAATTATGAATAGTATAGGGATGTTAATAAGTCACCAAAATCCCCAAATAATAAGTTACACTAAAGGTAACTGCTTACAAATGTTGCAAGGAATTAGGATGAACATCAACATGGTTCTGTTATGCTCAGAAGATGTGAGAATGGGGTATGTGCACATTAGATCACCTAATGTTTATAAACCTAATCACGAGTATGGTGGACAAACCTATCATGTGCACATTAGATCACCTAGTGTTTTTAAACCTAACCACGGTTATGTAGTCGAGTGTGACACATGTCAAAGAAACAAAAGTGAAAATGTCAGGACTCCAGGGCTACTCCACCCACTTCACATTCCAAACCATAAGTGGGAGAAAATCTCCATAGATTTTATTGAAGGGTTACCCTTTTCTGAAGGCAAGGAAAAAATATTCGTGGTAGTGGACCAATTAACGAAATATACACATTTTATGGGCATTAATAAAATTGAATCCACTAAACAAATTGCTTAAGTATTTTGTAAAAATATTTACAAATTACATGGATTTCCAAAAATCATTGTTAGTAACAGAGATGCCAAATTCACAAGCACTTTTTGGAAGGAATTATGCTACCAAATTGGGATCATTCTTAACATGAGCTCATCCTATCATCCCCAAATAGATGGACAAACATAAGTTGTTAACAAATGTTTGGAAGCCTATCTTCATAGTTTTGTCACTGACAAGCAGAACAAATGGTTACAATGGTTACATATTGCAGGGTGGTATAACTCCACCTATCATACGTTAACCAAGATGACACCTTTTCAAGCATTGTATAGTTATGCACCTCCCAGATGGAAAGAAATCGTTCAAGGTGATGCAAAAGTACCTGCAGTAAAAAGTCAACTCGAAGAAAATATGATGGAGATATCGCTGAAAATCCCAAAAGAATATAAACAATGAGCTTGGCACGCTCATGACCTAAATTGAAACTATCTCGTTATCAACCTTGTGTTGGTGTTGGTTGGAATAACACTTTGATTTCACCCAAAAAAACATAATAATTTATACAAAATTTGTCTGGCTGCCTTAAACGTTCTCACATATGATTCTTTATATTTGTTCAAGTAATTCAGATCCAAAATGATTGGTGGAAAATAAAACAAACTCGACAATCAATGCTAATTTCACTTCAATCTGGCGATCTCAAGTCAATCAATTTACACTCTGGTTTACTCTACAGACTAATCTCACGTTTTTCTCCACATATAGGTAATAAGATAGTAATAAACCCTTGATTTCTCCAACACTGTCAGCAAAGAAAAAGGAATGGAACGTATAAAGAACTCAAGTTTAACACGCAGACAACCCCAAATTTCCCATCAATGTAGAGACATCGCATTCCACCCTATTCCCACGTTTTCAATCAATTTTTGTTGCCAAACAAGAAGTATAACAGAGAAAATGAGAACCACTTACAAATTGTTGGATCTGGAGTAGTTGCTCACCATAATTTTTGCAGAGAACTGTCAATCATATTAAATTCCAAAGATATCTTTGATTCCAGAATGTTTAAACAGCCTATAGATGTAATTTCTTTTTCATATTCAGTTTCCAATCTGCAGAGAGGACATTAACATAGTCTTGATCTTTTACGAGAATATTTTTCTTCTTTTTTCTTTCCCCCCCACAAATGAAAATTCCCACCTTAAAACCAAAAACCCTCTTTCCCAAAAACAAGGAAACTACCTTAATTGTTTTATTTTTGTTTTAATTCCAATATTGATTTAAAATCTAACTATCTCCTAACTAGATGTCCAAAATATTTGCTTCAGCTTCCGCATGTGACCAGTCCATCACATTGCTAAGCTTTTTATTCAAATGCATGCCTAATGCACCTGCATCAGGCTTCCTAAGAGAGAAAATTTTATGAGCTCCTACTCATAAGATATTCCATAGAATGACCGGGTTGCTGCAGTGCTGCTTCATCCATCCAAGTAGAATCTTCCATCGGACGGTCTTTCCACTTTACCAGATATTCTAAATATTCTTTCTTCCTAGTCTTCTTGGTAACATGTGTATCCAAATATGTTCCGCTTCTAAATTAGTTTCCAGAGGCATTTGTTTCATCCACTATTTTTCTTTGTCCTCATTGTGGTCAAGATTTCCAGAAGTTTGAATTGAATCATCAGCTGTGTAGGAATACAAATCTGCTACATTAAAAATGGGTGAAATGCCAATTCCTAGAGGTAGCTCCAGCTCATAAGCATTCGCTGAAAAATTGCGAAGAACCTTACAAGGTCTTATCTTCTTCATTTTCAACTTGTTGTACTCTCCCTTTGGAAACCTCTCCTTTTTGAGATGGGCTAGGACCATGTCTCCCACTTCAAAGTTCACCTCTTTCCTGTGCAAATCTGATCGTTGCTTATACCTATAGCTTGTGTCTTGTAATCTTGTGTTTACTTGCTCATGCAATTCACTCATGGATGTTGCAAAATCCTCTCCATCAGCACTTCTACTTTCAAGGTTTCCCAAGTCTCTTAGTTCACAAATTCCTCTCGGATGCATGCCGTACACAATCTAAAATGGACCCTTTCCTATACTTCTATTTGGCGAGTCATTATAGGAAAACTCAGCTTGGGCTAATGCACGATCCCATTGCTTGGGTCGGTCACCTACTAAACTCCTCAACAAGTTACCCAAACTCCAGTTTGCAACCTCTGTCTGTCCATTAGACTGTGGATGATAGGCTGAGCTAAAATTTAGCCTAGTGCCAAGCTTCTTCCACAAATTCCTCCATAAATGTCCGGTGAATCTTATGTCCCTATTAGAAATTATACTCTTTGGATATCCATGCAACCGAACAATCTCATTAAAAATAAATTAGCCACATGGGTAGCATCGCTAGTTTTGTAACATGGAATGACACGAGTCATCTTTGTAAACCTATCCACTACTACAAGGATTGAATCATTACCTCATTGAGTTCTTGGTAAACCCAAAACAAAATCCATGCTTACTGAATCCCAAGGTCTGTTAGGAATAGGTAAGGGCATGTACAATCCAACATTTAGACTCCTTCCTTTCACATGTTGACATATCCTGCACTTGTTACGTACCTTTGTACATCTGCTTTCGTCTTAGGACAAAAATAAAAGTGACTTAGTTTCCCAAGTGTTTTATCAATACCAAAGTTTCCAGGAAACCCGCCATTATGCTTTTCTTGAACCAAGTTTTCTCTCATTGAGCAATCGGGAATACATAACTGATTGTTCTTGAACAATATTCCATCCTGCAACATGAACTCTTTCCATGGACTGTTGTCCCTATTGACTGAATTTTTACATGCTGCAAAAGCTTCCTTAAAATATGCATCAACGTCATATAAGTCTTTCAAATAATCAAAGCCCAAAATATGTATTTGACTCTCCTGCATGACTAAACATCTCATACTTAAAGCATCGACAACCTTATTTTCCTTCCCACTGATGTGCTTCAAAGAAAAAGTAAAACTTTAAAGGAACTCCACCCACTTGGCATGTTTATGGTTTAACTTATGTTGTTGCATAATATATTGTAAGGCAGAATTATTAGAAAACAAAACAAACTCTGTAGGCATCAAGTAATGCCCCCAATGCTTCAAAGCTTGAACCACCGCATAAAATTATTTGTCATAAGAAGAGTATTTTTGTTTTGACTCATTTAACTTCTCGCTGAAATATGCAACAGGCTTATCTTCTTGACTCAGTACAGCTCCAATGGTTGTCCCACTCGCATCACATCTTACCTGAGAGGGCTGATTGAAGTCCAGTAACTTCAACACCGACTTCTTAGTGATCTTCTTCTTCAACAATTGAAAGTTTCTTTCTGCTGCTGCTATCCAATAAAATTGTTTCCTATCTTTTTTTATAGTATCAATGATTGGTGCACAAATACCACTGAAATTTCTGATAAATTTCCTCTAAAAGCTGGCTAAACCATGAAAACTTCTCACTTCAAAAATATTTTTAGGTGAGGACCAATTTACAATTGCCTCTATCTTTTCCGGATCCATTTTCAAACCATCCTTAGAAATAACAAAGCCTAGATATACGAGCTCATTCTTCATAAAAGAACACTTCTTCATGTTAATTAATAACTTTTCTTGCTGCAATCTTTCTAAAACATACTTCAAATGTCTCAAGTGCTCTTTTCTAGTTTGGCTGAAAATTAAAATATCATCCAAATAAACAATGACGAACTTACCAATGAACTCCTTCAAGACTTCATTCATCAATCGCATGAAAGTACTAGGTGCATTTGAGAGACCAAACGGCATGACCAGCCACTCATACAATCCATCATTGGTCTTGAAAGATGACTTCCACTCATCCCCTTCTCTGATCTAGATTTGGTGATAACTGCTTTTCAAATCAAGTTTTGAAAAGTAAACTGCTCCACTCAAGTAGTCCATCACGTCATCCATCTGTGGAAATGGGAACCTGTAGTGAATATTAATCTTGTTGATTGCTCTGGAGTCCATACACATTTTCCATTCTCCGTCCTTCTCTGGAGTTAGTACCGTAGGCACAACACACGGACTCAAACTTTCTCTTATCAACCCTTTGTCCAACAGTTCTTGGACTTGGTTCCTCACTTCTTCATTCTCTTTGGGTGGCATTCGGTACGCAGCCTTGTTTGGAAGACTTGCTCCCGGTATCAAGTCTATGTGATGACTGATGTTTCTTTTGGGTGCTAACTCATTTGGCAAATCATCAACTACAATATCATGATACTCATGCAACAACTCTTGAACTTCAATAGATAAATCTACAATTTCAGTATGCAGAAGTACCAAAGTTTGGCTAGCAAACCATTGCATAACTTACCTCTTCTTCTTGCATTTGTTGTAGAAATTCCTCTCCACCTAGCATCAATATTTTTGCGCTTCTTGTTTCAGCTATGCTGTCATCTTTCAGCGGTACAAGAGTGTGCTTGATTCCATCTTTTTCGAATTTATAATAATTGCTTTCTCCATCATGTGTCACTTTCCTGTCAAACTGCAATGAACAACCCAAAAGAATGTGACAAGCATCCATTTGCATTATGTCACAAAGTACCTTGTCCTTGTACTTACCAATCTGAAACTCAACTTCACTTTGCTCCTGTACCAACAATTGGTGTCCTTTTTGTAACCATGACACTTTATAAGGTGTAGGATGCTTAACCTTTTTCAAACCCATTTTTTCTACCATATCTTGGGAAACTAAATTATCCATACTTCTGTTATCAATCACCAATTTGCAACACTTACCTTTTGCCTTACACATTGTCTTGAATAAAGATTTTCTTTGAACTGGTTCAACAGTCTCCTTTGCTGGTTTCAACACGACCTTTTGCATCATCAACACCTCTATGGTCTCTGGCACATTCTCCACTTTTGGTGCTTGTTCCTCTATTGTTTTGGTTTGAGCTATGTATGCACCTCGTTGTCCTGTATTTTCATTTTTAGGACATTCAAAAGATCAGTGACCCAAAGTGTTACGTCTATAACATTTGTAGACAGTCTCTTTGCCTCTTCTTCTACCTCTACCTCTCTGGTAAGGTCTTCCTCCTTTGATGCCGCCTGCTTTCTCTGACTGCCCTTGCTGATTTGAACTTTCTTCATCATTTTTTTTTGCTGGAAACTTCCATTTTCCAGTTGATTGTCCCTTCCCTCTAGCAAACCCTCGGCCTCTGCTAGTGTTTTGCTTCCTTGTTATCTTTTCTTCCGCTTTCAAAGCACACTGGTGTGCCTCCTCTATTGTTCTTGGGTAAAGTATGTTGATTTCATCTTGGATATCCAGCCTCAAACCATTGATATACCTGGTTGTCTTTCCTGGGGTATCTTCTACATGACTTGCTCTCAAGTTCACCTGGTAAAACTCTTCGATATACTCCCTCACTGTCATCATCTTTTGCTTGAGATTTTGCACCTGCCTGTAGAGAGTTAGCTAGTAATCCTTTGGTAAGAATTTACCCTTCATTTTTGCCACCATCCTATCCCAACTCTTGATCAATGGTTTGTCCTTCTTTCTTTGTTCAACCTTCACATTGTCCCACTATTGTGCAGCGTGACCTTTCAACCTTGTCACTGCAAATTTAACTCTTTTATTTTCGTCAATTTCCTCGTACTCAAAATACTTGTCCATTTCGTTGATCCAATCTATTAAGTTCTCAGCCTTCAAACTACCATTGTAAATGGAGAGTTCAGGCTTTGGCCTGGAACTTGAGCCTAATACTGCCCTTAACAATCTAACTTCTGCAGGCACTGCTTCTTCTTCTTTAGGTACCTCGTTGGGCTCACTAATATCTCCACCTTCAGGATCTCGATGTCTTCCCACTTCCATAGCTTCTAATCGTGCTTTCACCCTCCTTATCTCTTCTTGAAGTTCTAGATTTTCCCTAGGTCTTCCTCTTTTACCTTGTCCTCTTCCTACTAATCTATTCATCCTTCTGGTACTTGTAGGAAACAACAATTTTATGGCTCTGATACCACAAATTGATGGAGATATGGTTGAAAATCCCAAAAGAATATAAACAACGAGCCTGGCACGCTCAAGACCTAAACTAAAACTCTCGTTATCAACCTTGTGTTGGTGTTGGTTGGAATAACACTTTGATTTCACCCAAAAAAACATAATAATTTATACAAAATTTGTCTGGCTGCCTTAAACGTTCTCACATATGATTCTTTATATTTGTTCAAGTAATTCAGATCCAAAATGATTGGTGGAAAATAAAACAAACTCGACAATCAATGCTAATTTCACTTCAATCTGGCGATCTCAAGTCAATCAATTTACACTCTGGTTTACTCTACAGACTAATCTCACGTTTTTCTCCACATATAGGTAATAAGATAGTAATAAACCCTTGATTTCTCCAACACTGTCAGCAAAGAAAAAGGAATGGAACGTATAAAGAACTCAAGTTTAACACGCAGACAACCCCAAATTTCCCATCAATGTAGAGACATCGCATTCCACCCTATTCCCACGTTTTCAATCAATTTTTGTTGCCAAACAAGAAGTATAACAGAGAAAATGAGAACCACTTACAAATTGTTGGATCTGGAGTAGTTGCTCACCATAATTTTTGCAGAGAACTGTCAATCATATTAAATTCCAAAGATATCTTTGATTCCAGAATGTTTAAACAGCCTATAGATGTAATTTCTTTTTCATATTCAGTTTCCAATCTGCAGAGAGGACATTAACATAGTCTTGATCTTTTACGAGAATATTTTTCTTCTTTTTTCTTTTCCCAAAACAAAAAAACTCCCCCCAAATGAAAATTCCCACCTTAAAACCAAAAACCCTCTTTCCTAGAAACAAGAAAACTACCTTAACTGTTTTGTTTTTGTTTTAATTCCAATCTTTATTTAAAATCTAACTATCTCCTAACTAAATGTCCAAAATATTTGCTTCAGCTTCCGCATGTGACCAATCCATCACATTGCTAAGCCTTTTATTCAAATTCCTGCCTAAATGCACCTGCATCAAAATTAGAGAGTAATGCAAGTACTCAAGGATAATTTAACTATGGCACAAAATCATATGAAGCAACAAGCAAATCAACATAGAACAAAATGAGAATTTGAAGTAGCAGATTGGGTATTTGTGAAAATTCAGGCATACAAACAACTGTCACTTAAGCAACAAGGGAAGAATAAACTAGCTCCCAAGATTTATGGACTTTATCAAATAATCCGAAAGATTATCCCCGTAGCATATGAATTAAAGTTATGAGATAAAAGTTGAATTGACAATGTTTTTCATGTTTTGAATCTTAAAAAATTACTAGGTCAACATCAATCTGCTCAGATGACATTTCCTACCTTGGACAAAGAAAGGAAACTTGTTTTAGAACCAGAATCCATCATCAACATCAAGGAAAGGAGATTGCATTCTCAAATAATAAATAATACCTTATTAAGTGGAAGAATTGTCTAGATGAAGTTGCATGCAACCAACATGTAATGTACCTTCTAGGATTAAGGAACACTAGGCAAAAAATACAAAAAAAACAAATGCTTCGCGGGAGACAAAGATGTTTGTTCAATATTACCCATTATTGCCATGGTTTGAAGACAAAGCATTTTAGAAGAGGTGGGTAATGTTATATATATAACAATTAAATAAACGCAAAGAAATATTATGATATATATATTAAAAAAATACAAATTAAATTAATTAAGGAAATGTAGTTACTAGAATTATACCAGTATAGATCCATCTAAAAGGGGATCTACCAAACGTCGAGAGAGATCAAATTTTTTGAAATGCGAGCCCCTTTTTAGAATGGAGATGACAAGGAAGTGTGTAATGCAATGTTTACGGTTTTAATTTATCTAATTTGTGTAATTTTATATATATGCATTTCCAGATAATTTAAATTTAATTTGAGCTAACAAAGTTATTTTTAATAATATTTTATTCAGGACACATGTCAACTCTAGGATGAGCACTGAAGGAGTTATGCATCTCTTGCCTATTGCACTGTAGAATGTGTCTCTTTCGCGCAAAAATGTTTTCTTGCTTATTCGTCACCTTGCAATTCCTTTCCCATTTCAGACAAAATATCATTTTGGTATGCATTGAACAGTTCCCAGCTCATTGGAGTAGGTCGTCCAACTTCGTCTCGTCCTCCTTTATTGTATTTTCTGGAAACAAGGAAAAATAAATAATCGTAAACAAAATCTTTGTATTGACTTATCTGTAGACGTTGATTCATAATAGTTTATATTTTACTATTTCTGAAATTCAAGCTATCTAGACCCATTTTCAATCTACCAACAATAAACAAACTCACCCTTCAAGGATGAAATGAATTTATAACACATTGGGCCTCTCTGTCCCCATTTTCTTGTGAACTTCAACCAAAATTTTCAGGAAGTAATCTTGTCATTTGGCCCACTGCTCAAAGAATATTTATAGAGAAGACTTATTAATAATGATAACTTCATCCATATTTTTCAATAACAATTTTTTATTAAAAAAAACAACAATTATTTAAAAACATGTTATTTATATAAGTTTTGTATTTTTTTAAATAACTGACATGTTAATTTCTATTATTTATTTATTATTTTTTATTGAGCTGACATGTGCCACGTCACTATTACAGATGGACACATCTCGCCCATTTGAGATGTAGAAAGCGCCTCTTGACGCTAAAAAGGAAGAGACAAGACTTTATGTAAAGCCACCTCAAAACTGATATATATATATATATATATATATATATAATACATATTTTTATTGTAATTGATCATCAATCAAACATTTATAAATAAATATTATATTTTTCAGTCATATTTGTCTTCACGTGAAGTTTTTCCTATTTCATTGGTATAAGAGCAGGGTCGACGCCTGCTGCACAAGCTGTCATCGTCAAATTCCTAGTTTCGTTTTGTTTTTACTCCATCGTCGTTGCTGCTACACCCACTCCAACTCACGCCTGCACCACTCACCACACTCTCCTCCTGCGCGCTCCTCCTTTCAGTCGCCGTCTCTTCTACCTGTCGCAACCTTCCTCCCCCGAGTTGTCTTATCCACCACTCCTTCTATCCATGCGCAACCCCCCTTCCAACCTCCTTCCCCTCGGCTCCTCCTCCCTCGCTGCATACTCGTGTACCCTTTCCACACACCCGCGTTCGTCCTTTATCCCTGCCTTTCTTCCTCACGTCTCACTTCCGTCGCAGTTGTTATCCGACCACTTTTCCCATCAATTCCACCATCCTTATTGCAATCACCCTATCGCACTCACCCTCACACCCATTCCCTGTCGATCCCTTCCCTCAATCCCTCACACGCCCCACTCCGTGAACTTCGTCCACTTGCGTCAACCTTGCACACTCTTGCTACCTCTCCTCCTTTCACATGTATCCCCTACGTGCTCTCTCTCCAACCCCCTAGCTCCCGGATACACTTTTCTACACCTCAACCTCCCTTTACGACCCTCCTCCTTATGCTTGCCACTCCCTTCCTCCATCACCTACACCATCTCCCTCCACGCATTAATCCTACAAAAAAAAGGGGGAAAGAAATAAAAAGAAAAGTTAAATAAATATTGGATAATAATTTATTAATATTCATAATATTTATTAACTTTATATATGTATATACATATATGATATTATTTTCAAATAATTTATAAAAAAGAGCATGGTCGGTTGGGCACAAACAACCAAGAAGAACAAATCAAGATTAGAGTGGAGAAAATTCATGTAGTCACCAGAATGGGGGATGTTAACACTAGATTGGACCAATTGGAGGAAAAAGTCGACAAAAAATATGTAGAGATCAAGGCTGAAGTCGACATAAATAATAATGCATTAACGTGAATTTTCACAGGGCTCAAGGCAAGGATAGAGCAAGGAATCAATGTGTTGAAGGAAGATCAAAATAAAACCCAAGAGTATCTCGATAATTTTTTGGCCAAAACACCGTTGCACACTTCGGTTCTCCCACCTATCCATAACCCACCTCGAAACCCCTTCAATACACCACATCCAAGTATGCCTAAAACACCAGGACAACACGACACGACGCCACCCCATGAAGTCCCTTTCTTTAACATTCCATCAATATCAATTTCCCCAACACACAGGTACGAGATAAGGGTAAAACTAGAATTACCCAAATTTGATGGTGACGAAAAGCAATGCATCACGTGGATCAATAAAGAGGAAGAATACTTTGACATCCATAACATACACTATGATAGTGAGAATATTAACTACGCCACCATGAAATTGGAGGGGAATGCATACAATTAGTACATGTGGTGGAAGACTACAACCAAGGTTTGTTCATTTAGTTGGAATAACTTTAAGAACGATCTTCTTAAAATGTTTCAAGGTGTAACCAAGAGAGACTTCTTTTCCAAGATCACTAGGTTGTGGAAAAAAGGGAGTTTAGATGAGTACACATGTGAATGGGAAGCTTTGGAAACATGTATTAGAATTTGAATTCCATTAAGATCTTCAAGCAGAGAGTTCTAATAAGGTTGCAGCATTTGAATGGAGAATGAACATACAAACTAAGCAAAACAAACCACACAAGAAATAGACAAGTATTGCTCAGGATTTTACAGTATATTCATCATAATAATATCTGGTGTTACAATGTAGTATTCATAGGTAGAATTCGAATGCATGAGTAATGAATTTGAATCCTCCAAGTGGATAAGACTGTATCTAACTGAATCTCGAACTCGAGGTCTCCCAATCAATATCAGAGCCCAAATAGACAACTCCCCGATGACCAATAACTCCAACAAGCACTAACAACTAGTTAACTTAGTGCAATTGAGTGTGGTAGGTAGGAAAAGTGCTCCTCCCCATGCAACCATGCATTATCCATGCATTAGTAGTTCTAGCCTAACTGACTGTGAAGTAACTGAGTGTAACTGAGGGCTAACTAAGACTAACTAGTGCTAACACCAACTGGCTGAAGTAGGTTGGTGCTGGGACTCTTAGTGGCTCCTAAAATGTAGGTATTGGTCTAGGAGGCGCCGTAACTTATGCATGCGCATGCAGTAAGTGGCAGTTAACCTCTAGTAGTGTTCCCACTTCAATGACTAGTACATGTGGCCCCATTGGGCCATGTGGACCCAATTGCACTAGTGGACCCATTTAATTAATTTAGGTTCCTAAATTAGGCTAATTGATCTAATAGAAAGTAAGAACAAGAGAGGATTAATAATCCTAACAACATGAGTTCTAGAACTAACCGATGACCAACGCTTGCAAACATACATACATGGAATAAAATCGCACATTCATGAGGAGTTAAAATTACATAACATTTCTACCACGGAGAAGGCAAGACGTAAGGCCAAGATCATCGAGAATAAGTTCAAAATATCTACTTAGATTAGCTACGACAAAAACTACTCCAAGAGGAAGCCTCCCCAATTAACGAAAATGGGAATTGCAAGATATACGTTGTTGCATCTAAGGAAAGGAGAAAAACCCAGTTTAGAAGCCCAAAGGATGAAGGAAGGAAAGTGCAAATATTGTGGAGAAAAATATGATCCTGAGCATAGATGTTTGCAAAAGAGAAACCCCCAAAAGTTATATGCATGCCAAGCCGAAGAAGAAGAAAAAAAGAAAGACCCAAAAAATGAAGAATCAAGTGAGGATGATATGGGAAATTAGCAGAGCTACCATTCAAAACTAGAAGATGATACACCAAAGATATCATTAGTCGCCATTACAGGGATATCCCAACCAGAAACGCTAAAGATGAAGGGACATATAAAAAACAACAATGTCTCAATTCTCATAGATACTAGCAATACCCATAACTCCATTAATGTTAAGCTTGCTAAGATATTCAACTTATTCGTTTTCCCAATGCCTAACATGAAGGATATGGTAGCAGATGGCAAGAAGAGTGAAAATGTCCCAAGCTTAAATTACAGATGCAAGAATATAACCTAGAATCTCTCTTCTTTGCAGTATCTTGTGGAGGAGTAGATGATGTATTGGGAATCTAATGGTTGCAACCATTGGGTACTTACTTCGCTAACCATCAAGAGCACTTCATCAAGTTCAAATGGCTAGGAAAAAAATACAAATTGTACGGTTTTCAACCACACTAATCTCAATTGGTTACATCACATCATATGGAAAGGATAATTCAAAAGGGGGCACCTGCTTACATAATTCAATGTCAAGAGATGGAGTTGCTAACATGTGAAGGAAATGACTACAAACCACCAAAGATACAAGACTTAATCCAAAAACACCAGAAGGTGTTCCAAGACCTTTCGATGGAGCTCCCACCAAACAGGAATATTGAGCACATAATTAAGATAGAACCAAGGGCAAAACCTGTCAATATCAAACCATATATATATCCCCATCAACGTAAAACAGAGATTTAAAGGTTAACCCAAGATTTCTTAAAATGTGGAGTCATTTCTAATAGCAAAAGCCCTTATGTAGCTCCAATAGTGCTAGTTCGAAAGAAGAATGGATCTTTCAAGTGGGGCATATATTACAGAGGTATGAACAAGATAACAATCAAGAATAAATTCTATATCCCATTTATCGATGAGATGATGGATGAACTTCATGGAGCTAAGTAATTCTCAAAATTAGATTTGAGATCAGGGTTTACCAAATCAGGGTTAGAATAGAAGACGTAGGAAAAACTATTTTCCGTACTGATGAGGGCCATTATGAGTTCAAAGTAATTCCCTTTAGATTAACTAACGCTACAACCACTTTTCCAGCCGCAATGAATGAATTGTTCCAGCCATATTTGCGAAAGTCCGTATTAGTGATTTTTTTATGATGTCCTCATATATAGCAAAACTTGGAGAGAGCATATTCGACACTTAGATCAAGTACTCACCATCTGGGAAGAACATTATCTTTTTGCAAAAATCTCAAAATACACTTTTGGAAAAGAAGATGTGGACTATCTAGGCCATATAATATCGAAGGAAGGAGTCAAAGTTGATCCAAGTAATATCAAGGCAATCACTGAGTGGGCCCAAACCAGATAACATCTCGAAATTAAGAGGATTTATAGGCTTGACAAGATACTATCAAAGATTTGTGAAGAATTACGCCCATATGACTGCCCCTCTAACAGATTTATTGAAGAAAAATTCATTTCGATGGAATGCTAAAGCAAAAAAATGTTTTGAGGCATTGAAATGAAGCTAGTATTAGCAACGCCGGATTTCAAAAAATCCTTTGTGGTGGAGTGTGGTGTTTCAGAATTCAGGTTAGGAGTAGTCTTGATGCAAGAAGGTCACCCAATAACATTCAAAAGCCGAAAGCTCAACAAGAGATAGAATCTGAAATCCACATATGATAAGTAAATGCTTGCCATTATACATGCTCTAGCAAAATGAAGACAACACCTTCTAGGGAGCAAAATATTGATAAGAACAGATCACAATAGTCTTCAATATCTACTACAAAAAAAAACATTGTCAACTAAACAACATAAATGGATAAAAAAAAGTGCTACATTGACATGGATATACTACATAAGAGAGTAAAGGAAAATGTAGTTTCTAATGCCCTTTCCCAAAAAGATGAAGAGGTCAAGACTTATGCGATCTCAATTGCAGTTCTAGATTGGTTGGATGAAAATTGAGGTGAACATGCCAAAGAACCAGACACATGTTCCTTAATAAATGATCCTAATCAAGCTTCACAACTCGAATGGAGGAATGAGATCCTTTGGTATAAGGGAAGAATCTACTTAAGACCAACATCCAGGTTTAAGACCAAGGTCATTAGAGGAAATTTTAACTCAAAATGGGTCTCTCAACCCTAATTCAAATTCCATGTCATCATGTGTTAGCCAATGAAATTGCTTTAAATTTTAAATACCGTATAGGTCTTAAACATTTTTTTAATATAAATTTGGGGATAGGTATCATAAAAAAAAAACTTTTTTTGTTCGTATTTTCGACATATCTCCCTGTATTTTTACTCAAATTTCGATCGAGAGAGCATGTTGGATGCTAAATTAAATTCAACATCCAATGAGTAACCACTCAGCATACTTTTAACGGACCCCACTACATCATCATGTTTTTTTTCGGGTATTTCTTGTTTTGGGGGTTGTGGGGTCCGTCAAATGTATGCTGAGTGGGTACTTGTTGGATGCGAAATTTAATTCCGCATCCAACGAGCTCTCCCGATCGAAATTTGAGTAAAAACACAGGGAGATATGTCGAAAATATGAACAAAAAATAGTTTTTTTTTTTTTCCTCCAAAATTAATAATTATTATTTTATTATTTTCCTTAGAACGATCATTTTGAGTTGAAATTTTCTCTAATCGTTAAGAGAATCTCATGATTCCCCAGCTACGAGACATGTAGGTTTTTTCAAAACTTACTACAATGCTAAGCAATCCTTCTAATTGAAGGGGATGTATAAATACATTCAGAAGTATGTAGCAGAGTGTGACACCTATCAAAAAACAAAGGCAAAAATGTCGTGTATGTAGCAGAGTGTGACACCTATTAAAAAACAAAAGCAAAAATATCGTGACTTCAAGGCTACTACGCTTGCTTCACATTCCAAACCAGAATTGGGAGAAAATCTCCATGGATTTTATTGAAGGGTTACTCTTATCCGAAGGCAAGGACAAAATCTTCGTGGCAGTGGATCGATTAACGAAACATGCACATTTTATGGGTATTAATAAAACTAACTCCGCCAAAAAAATCGTTGAAGTATTCTATAAAAATATTTACAAATTACATGAATTTCCAAAAATCATCGTTAGTGACAGAGATGCCAAATTCACAAGCAATTTTTGGAAGGAATTCTTCAAACAAATTGGGATCACTCTTAACATGAGCTCAACCTATTATCCCCAACCAGATGGACAAACATAAGTTGTTAACAAATGTTTGGAAGCTTATCTTCGTAGTTCGTCATTGACAAGCATAACAAATGGTTACAGTAGTTACATCTTGTAGAATGGTGGTATAACTCCACCCATCATACGTCAGCCAAGATGATGCCTTTTCAAGCATTGTATGATTATGCACCTCCCAAATGTAAAGAAATTGTTCAAGGTGATGCAAAATTATCTGCAGTAAAAAGTAAACTTGAATAAAATCATAGAGTAATGCAAATACTTAAGGATAATTTAACTATGGCACAAAATTGTATGAAGCAACAATCATATCAACATAGAACAAAACGACATTTTGAAGTATCAAATTGCATATTTGTGAAACAATTGTCACTTAAGCAACAAGGGAAGAATACACTAACTCCCAAGTTTTATGGACTCCCTTATCAAACAATCCAATAGATTAGCCCCATAGCATATGAATTAAAGTTACTAAACAAGAGTCCAATTCACAACGTTTTTCATGTTTCTAATCTTAAAAACTTACTGGGTCAACATCAATTTGCTCAGACGACACTTCCTACCTTGGACGAAGAAGGGAAACTTGTTTTAGAACCATAATCCATCATCAACGTCAAATAAATAATACTACATTCTCGAATAATTAAAGAATACCTTATTAAGTAAAAGAATTGTCGAGAGGATGATGCTTCATGGGAGAAAAAAGTTTGTTCAACAATACCCATCATTGCCATGCTTTGAGGACAAAGCATTTTAAAAGAGGAGGGTAATCTTATATATATAATAATTAAATGAACGCAAAATAAATATAATGATATATATATATATATATATATATATATATATATATATATATTAAAAAATACAAATTAAATTACTTAAAAAAATGTATTTATTATAATTATAAAAAAGAAGAGACATGATTTTATGTAAAGCCACCTCAAAACCGATACAAATATATAAAATCGGGATTTTTATTGTAATTGATCAGCAATTAACTGTTTATAAATAAATATTATATTTTGCAGTTATATTTGCCTTCATGTGAAGTTTTTCCTATTTCACAAAACTATATATATAAAAAATTAATCGTAAAGACCTTCCACACTAAAGTTGGAGTTTAAAGATTTTATTTTACTTTTAACTATGAATAGCATAGGGATGTGAATAAGTGAACAAGTCACCAAAATCCCCACATAATAAGTTACACTAAAAGTAAATGCTTACAAACGTTGCAAGGAATTAAGATGAAGATCAACATGGTCCTATTATGATAGAAGATGTGAAAATGGGGTATGTGCACATTAGATCACCTAATGTTTATAAACCTAGCCACGAGTATGGTGGAAAAACCTATCATGTGCACATTAGATCACCTAGTGTTTTTAAACCTAACGACAGTTATGTTGCAAAAGCCTATCATGATGTTAGATCCTATGGGTATGAATATGATGCTAAAATGATTTCTTAATTTATGTGATACATTACAATTGTATGGAGAGAGATATGATGATGTTAGATCTTATGGGTATGGATATGATGCTAAAATGATTTCTCAATTTATGTGATACATTACAATTGTATGGAGAGAGATATGATGATAAATTTTGTGAAAAATAAATACGTATACAAATAAAATGCGGCGAACCAAGTAATTGATAATATTGCCTCCTAGTATCTCACATTTATAAATTTAAATGTATCTTTTATTATGTTTGTTTTATTGTTTTAGCTTTGTATAATTTGCCATTTTTCATAAAGGTATTTTTACTGTTAAGATGTTTTGTATACTACATTCTATTTCTTCCTTATATCTTATTTCTTTATTATAGATGTATGGTTCCTTTTGAGATTTGGTTGGATTTTTACAAGGTCTTTGAGCAAATCTATTAGAATTTGTGACCAAGCCTTTTATGCTGATTGTGTTTTAAATTTCTTTCAATAAGTAATTTATTTTTGTTTTACATTTTTTTCAATAAGTGATTTATTTTTGAAGCATTTTATGCTGACTGTGTTTTAAATTTCTTTCAATAAGTGATTTATTTTTGTTTTAAATTTCTTTCAATAAGAGATTTTTTTTTTAAGAGGGTTTTCAAAAGTTTCTTTTTAATAAGTTCAAGTTAATGTCAAATGTTAAAAGTTATGATTATTGATTATTTTGATCATTATATTGTGTATAATGATAACTATCTATGAGACTAACTATGATTATTTTGGCCATTATATTTTGTAGAGTGTGTTATTGGATGAACTAGTAGAGTTATTCACCAACGAACATATGAAGGAGTAAGTGATCACTGTCACCTTAGTCACTTTCCCCAAACTACTTTGGAAGTCGAAACCTCCTAGGGAAGAGCCCTAACGCAAGTCTATAAGGACACTCAGACACCAAACAAAATCTTCTTTGAAGAGAGGTTAGTGACCAGTGCCTTAATGGATTCAATTTAGAAGTGAAGAAGACATACTATAGATATAAATATGAATCGTGTAAATGGGGTCAGTACATCCACTTCATAAGTGCATTCATCCAGGGTAAGCAAATAACCAATTTCATGCACATATCATATAACAAGTTTGAAGTATCATGCATTACATGTAAACAAAGCATCCAAAGTACAACAATATAGTAGAGGTAAAGCAATATGAATTCAACGATATATCAGTCTCGCCAATGCTTCCCAAACCATTCACAAGTGTAACCAATGGAACTGTGTAGAATCATCAAACTAGCAGTGCTATGGAGGCGACAATAATCATTCACCACTCCAACATGTACACATGTATCGATTCCACCAATTTATGTATACTAACAGACTTCATATGAAAAACAAAACAATGAGTATGTTTGTTTATCATTGAATTAGACTTTAACTAACCGTTTATTTGTTTATGTAGGTGCAAACATTTTTTATGAGTGACAAAGAAGGGCTGCAATATGTTGCAGACCCTAAATTGGGTTTAAAAGGATAGTCAAAGGGTAGGGAGAGCCACTGAAAGGGTTTTCAAAGAGTAACATTCTGCAATAAATTGCAGACTTTGTAACAACAATGGTGAGGGTTTCCCAATGGCTAGGATAACCTAGCTATGGGCTAGAAAAGAGGGCCGAGACCCTATAAGGACTAGGCTGAGGTTATGAAATGCAGGTCAAGCCCTAAATGAGGGTCAAGGTTTTAAGAGATAGTTCGAAAATTTGGAGCCCGAATTTTGAAGGTCCGAAAATTTCGAAACCCAGGATTTTTGGCCCCAAAATATTAGGCGCTAGTTTTTAGGGCCAAAAAAAATTTGCAAATTTTTTTTTTTTTTTTTTTTTAATTGTAAATTTTTTTTTTTTTTTTTTTTTAATTGTAAATTTTTTTTTTAGGATTTTATAATAAAGAAATGCAGACCTGAATTAACCTAAACAAACCCTAATCACTAAGGTTTTGAAATGAGAGAGAGGTTTGGGATAAAGGGAGAAGCTTTACCTGAACCTAGGGCATCTAAGGAGTGACTAATCTACCTCTTGAGAAGCTTATCCTAGGATTTACAACAAGCCCTAAAGACCTAAGATTCTAACCCTAAAAGGAATCCGATAATGACGTTTCTACAACCAAGGTGACTAAAAGTTGATGGAAGATATAGCATTTAACAAAGAGAGATGAAGAAAAACCCTAGATACCTCTTTGTGCAAGTGTTTAATCAACAAACCATAGCATCACCTTTGCAAGAGCATTGAACCAAAAAAACTTCAAGAATTTTCCATCAAAATCCATAAAACATCTTCCTCGAGAGGGGTGCATCACTTCAAAAGAGCTCTAGTAGGGTAAAATAAATGCATATTGTCTTGTCCCACTTGTCTTATGTTCAAATGAAGTGAGCAGAGGCTTATGAATAGCCTCACACACCCACTTTACAAAAATATACATGCCTTAAAATGTCAATTATAAATTATAAAATGTCAACTTCAAATTATAACATAAAATAATATAAAAATGGCCTAAAGTAGGCTTATAGTAGGCTACTTGGGGTATTTTCCCCCTAGGTGCCAAAAACTACTAAAATAAGTTAATCACTCCGAACGAAAGGCTGAAGTGAGCTAGAGGGAGGGTGTCATGCCCTATCTAACCCCAAAAATGTTGTAAAACCCCTCAACGCCCTCCTCAAGGAAGCAAGACAACCTAGCATAGAAGATAACGTCCTCGAAGGAAAGAGACCAATGAGAGAGAGTGTCAGCCTGCTGAAGGGCCAAAAGGGTGTTTGAGGTGGTTGTGAAGGGAGACTAAGGTCTCATAGCTAAAGCATAGGCCACCAAAGCAAGCAAACAAAGTGTGGGGTCATATGACCTAGTGATCAACCCCTAAGAGCCCTGGGCACTAACCCTAGGGTTAAAAACCCCAATAGAGGGAAGTCAACAATGCCATCAAGCTATAGTACTCCTAAAGGAAGGATAAAACGGCCCAACCATGACCACCACTACTGAATAACACCCCTCCAAGTAAAAAATGGCCTCTCCCTCCTTGGGGTACATCTAAAGGTGCATTGGGTACAAATGCAGTGTAACAGAGTGATAACACCTTTCTTGTGTTAGCTTATTAATATAATTATTAGGTATCCTATAATATGAATACCATTTTGGAACTAATATTTTCCATTCTTTTACAATAATATGGAGCATATTAGCTTTTTCTTATTTTGAGAACTGATAACTATGGTGGCTATGGTGGCTTTATAGTTCATTCTTGTTACTATGCTCTACCCCATTTTTTTCTCTAATTACTTAGAATGCAAAGTTTTATCTCTAGGTACTTAGAGTGCAAAATTATTAGGCCATCTTAAATTTATATCTCTATTTATGATATAAAAAATCTTATCTTGTAGATTTACTTTTGTTCCCCTCAAATTTGGGGAGCATCGTACCTTTAAACTTTATGCATTTACATTTTTTTTTGTTAGTCATGGTATTTATCTAAGTATAATATTATTTTGAGTTTTATGTAAATGGTTTGTTATTCGAGTTATTTTTTGTAGTTGCTTGTCTATTACTTTTGAATCATATATAAAGTTTAGTATCTACTTTTCTATTAGTGAATTAGCTCAATTGGCTCAAATATAGATTTGTATAAACTGGCATATGTATCTAAAAAGTAATAAGTATTGCATTTCATTTCCAAACATGTTGAATTGAATCCATAAAGTATAACTCTTCTTCGACTTGAGTAATTGGTTTGTAGGATTTTTCACATTATTAGATTCAACTCTTTTCCATTATGTGGGGCCTCCTCTTGTTCACATCTTGAATGAACACATGATCATAAAATTTTGGATTTCGAGCACATGCAAAAGGGTGTCAAATTTGTCCTACTTATTAATAAGAAAGTCGACATGTACGATGAACTTTGCATTTACGACATTCTCTTCGATCCTTTCTTTCTCTCTATGATGTTAAACATTGTCTTAAACATGATATGCCCGGATCCTCATAAATCTTCCCCGAGGATAACTTACCTTTGTCTTCTTTCTAATCAAAGGAATAATGGGCTCAATTAAGGCCTTTACAAACTCATTTTCTTCGACTGCTTCTCACCAATGACATGAGCTCAAACAATATTTCATTTATAAGATTAGAATCCTTGCAAAGAGCCCACATCTCATTGGCAACTAAGGACAACAATCCCCATGTTCTAAAATATACTTCATTCAAATGAAGGTCTCGCATATCGTTTCAACTAATCTCAATAACTCAATTTAGAAAATTGCCCCTCCCAAAATATACTTCATTCAAATGAAGGTCTCGCATATTGTTTCAACTAATCTCAGTAACTCAATTTAGAAAATTGCTCCTCCCCCGCACCCCCCAAATACCATTGCAATGAAAATACTGTATCTTCTCTCAATTACTTTCCGTTGCTTCATTTTAAAGAATTGTTGAAAAAAACCAAAAGTTGTGGCTGTAACTACTTTCAACCATCTATCTCACAACTTTGCAAACATGTGTAGCATTTGTGGTGACTCGCCACATTTTTGGCTTCAATCTTTTAAATGGGAATTAAATAAAAGTTGTTCTTCTCTTCTAGTGATCATTCTCGGGCAAACGGAACTTGCAATCCATAGGTGAAGAAACAATGGCATTCCCCAATGGCTTAAATGCGTGTTTATTCGAGTATTTAAGATAACAAAGTCCCCTATACTCTTCCAAGTGGCTTAGATATAGTCTCAGTGCCACTCAATGAATTCTCTTCTTTGCAAACATGTAGGTTACTCTTCATAATTTGGGTGGCTGTATCCTTCGAGTGCATCATAAAAGTTCTCAACATGTCATTTCAATAGGTTGAACAAACAACATGAAAAACCTTATTTAATACAAATATGCACCTACCCAATCTACTATCAATCATCCTCAGCATAAAGTATATCGCCTAAATATGTTATCCAATCTATTAATTTCCATTTCTTGATTTCTTCCTTGCACCTTCACAATGAGAAGATAGATGGTCCTCAAATGATCAAGAACTCCGGTCTTATACCTTGTTTGTTGTTTAATCCATCGATCCCTAAACCACGCTGAGGGAAATGGACCTTAACCAAAACATAAGCACCCCAATAAACCTCCTTGGGTAAATAACACCTCCATTCCTACGTACATCCTCCTCCTGTGGTTGCCAATTCAATGTTCGGTACCCCAAAGGCGGTTGTCCATTGAAAGTTATTACACTCGAGTTCAACATAAATAGAACATAAATAGAGTATTATTAGCATGATCAACAATATCTTAGGTTGACCATCTATAAACCTAGAGATATGGTTTACGACTAGAGAAATAAACATAATTCATAGAAGAGAATTATATACTTTTTATCCCAAAAGGAAAACCTTGCATTGAAATTCAAGGGATGTTTTTCCACATAGTGGATGGCATCCCTAGTAAACCTATAGGTATAGAGTCATTCAGTATAAGACACCCAGATCAACTTAGGCAGTGCCCATTATCCAAGGAGATTTGAACTAGGCATTTGCTGGCACAAAATTAGCCAAATGCCCAACAACATTAGCACCAAATGATTGAGCTAACCCCTTTGGATTTAAATGTCTGGAAACATCTCATCCCACAAATAAACACTTGAAGTAAGAGTGAGATCGTCGATACCTTACTAATATTAATCAACCCACAGACATGTCATGAATGAGATTTGAACCTGAGTGGGAGTATAACAACTCCTCTTTACCACCCTAGAAAATAATGAATATTCTCAAATTAGAAAAAACTTTCTATTAAGATGCCTTCATAAAGTGATATAGTTCTAATAAGAGTACAAGGCTTAAAAGAACGATGTGGTGTAGTTATGATGCAATATTAAACAAGTCATTGTAGCACATCGTGGTTGATTCGAGGACTAGAATTATGCTTTGAATAACAAATTATACTGGAAAAAAGAGAACTAGAATTATGCTTAAATTGTAGTACTAAATGCAACATACTTTGCATTAAATTAGAAATAGATATGTGAAAAATGATGGGAAGAGGGCCTTGAACCATAGCTATAAGTATAAATAGGAATTCATACCCCCTCATGTGGTAGGTTGAAAAATATCCTATAATACTACTAGTTTATTGTTGCATTTAATGCATGTCGAGGTTGCATGCATTGGAAAGTGCTCGTATATATTACTTTAGGCTTGCCTGTATCAATTGGGTACATTTCACCCATAATAATAAAAATTTCTCTGTAGAATTCCTTCTTTGTTTTCATTTCTATGAATTACAAGTAGAAACAATCAAGAAAATTTTGAGCCCCTGCACTGTTGCCATAGTTAGCAAACACCAACTGTGTTTGAGCAGTATATCGCCCCTACCCAAAATTCCAACTAACAAGAATGTTGTTGAAACAAGTGTGGACGTCAATGTTTTTGGTGAATCTCCATTCAAATCAAGTCTGTAGATGAAAACCCAACAAAAAATATCCTCAGGCCTTGGAAATTAAGGCACAGAAGTACTTTAACCATCTACCAGGGATGGGAACCTCTCCACATGCCTTCATGGGATGGTTGAGGCTAATGGAGGAGAGACGTGGGCCAATCCCAAAAGCTATAGCGGGGATTTATTATTTTTGCATTTGCACTAATGAAACCCTGCTCAAATCATGGATGAATCTTAAGTTGTGTGATGTTAGTGTCTTCAAGAAATATGTCTTGACATGTGAGAGCTACTTTTACATCCTTGGTTATCAAAATTTTGCTCTCGCCAAGTTCTGCTTCCTGAAAAGCTTCCCATCCCAATAACATGTTAGTCATATGTATGATATGCAAAGCAAGACAACATAGAGTGAATCGTGGCAGAAAACAGTCAATGACTTATCGCCTTTGAATTACAGAACCTTGCATCCTACAGAACATTGTATCTAGGACATATAAAGGCAAATTTTAAATATCTGATTGCAAAACTACTGGCCTTTGTTTTTATTTTGGCTATATCATCATTGTCACAAAAAACCCAAATACTATTCACAGAATGTTTCTCACCCAATCTGTGGTGATGCACTTTTCCGCTAGAAAATCTCTGGATACTTTCCAACAAACTGGGAAACACTATTTCAAGCATTTTTCCATAAACATCATGTTACTAAAGATGAAAGTTTCTCTGCAGAGAAAAATGACATTTCACTGATAAATGTCTTAAGAAATCATTTGAAGCTCGTTTCTTCTATAAAAATATTGCTAAATAGCAGTCTTTGGATTATATTGAACATGATCAGGGTTTGATGAAGATTGTTATCAGCTCTACTCTGATGATGACTTAGGCAAAATAGCAACAGAAGAAGATACAGATATCTACAACTTGAGGTCTATCGAAGTTTCTTATCCCTAAAACCAGAGAAAAGCAGAGAATCATACCTACCTACTTCACAGATGATTGGACCACAACTCCACACTTGAAGGACTCATCTTTTAGTTGCCAAAGCACGTCTGCATGTCAACACCAGTCCAACATCTCTGTCCAGTGTCAACTTTTCCTCGTGACAGTAGGTATCCAGAATTATCTTGATCCTCCCTATAACTTATTAATGGTTGGTAAATCCAAGGTTTCATCGAGTTTGAGAATCTTTCGCCGCAATCACTGCATTTCCAAGTTGATTTTGGTTGTTCTAGAAGTGTAGCAAAAATAAATGTCATTGTCCATGCCTATTAGAAGAAACTTGACTGACCTCACACCAGCGATGGTCAACAAAACCAAGACACTATATCTGAATACTACACCCCTTCTGTACCTATGCAATTTATTTCCCCCACAGTACACTGATTTCTACCAATACCCTGGTATAAATTATAAATGAAGACATTGTTGTAGGACAAACCTTTCTCTCCACTCTTACTCAAATCTCTGATATCCCCACACACCTTACATTTAAAACACCCTTTTGTCAAAATAAGCTATCCCTCATATCCCACAGCTTCTTCCAAAATCCTACTCCAACCTGAACAGGGGTGTCATCAGTCTGATATTTCTGCTAATCAAGGTTATCATGATTCCCTATGTCAATCAGAGTAGGTATCCAGAATGATCTTGATCCTTCCTATGCCAAAATTATTAATGGTTGGTACATCCCAGGTTTCATCAAATTTGAGAATCTTTCACCATACTCACTGCATTTCCTAGTTGATTTTGGTTGTTCTAGAAGTGTAGAAAAATAAATGTTATTCCCAATGCCTATTAGAAGACACTTGACTGACCTCGCACCAGTGATGGTCTGGAAAACCAAGACACTATATGTGAATACTACACCCTTCCGTCACTATGCATTTTCTTTCCCCCACATAGTAATCTGATTTCTACCAATACCGTGGTAGGACAAACCTTTCTCTCCACCCTTACTGAAATATCTGATATCCCCACACACCTTAGATTTTAAACAACCTTGTCAAAATAAGCTATCCCACATATCCCAGCTCCTTCCAAAATCCTACTTTAACCTGAAAAGCGGCATCATCAGTCTGATCTCTCTACTAACCAAGGTTATCATGATTCCCTATAGAAAGACAAAGCCGACCGGACATCTATAATGCTACTCGCCCTAAACCCTCACCCACTGATAAAATCCTTTTCTCTATACATGAACATCCTATCATTTCTAAACTTCATGTGGATTGCTGTCACCCAAACCCCCAAAAAGTCTGGTCCAAATCAATGCAATAAATCCCAAGACACCCTTCTTAACGCCTATGTTGACAAATAGCTCAACTTATTCCTCACAGAGACGAAGCCAATATGGAAACACAAATAACCAATCTATTAGCCCTCAAATTAATAGAACCTACCATTTCTCCATATCCCTACCGTACATCTATGGTCAACAAAGTCTTAGAGAAGAAAACATGCCCAAAAACACCTCATAGTTGACTATTCTCCCTGAATAAAATCATTATCCCATTGAAGGATCCTATTTCCCACAAAGACTAGAGCATACAAGTGGTAGCTTGGATTCTTGTTTAGAGAACTAGAGACAGCTTAAAGACGCGTAGGGCTTTGACAATGTTCTTGCAAGGGGGAGCTGACCTAGTAAAGTACATTGCTTATGACGATTGATTGAGTCCATGGAGGCTTGTGATGGAAGGATGTGGACGTCCTTTGTATAGCTCCATCAACTTGGAACCATTATTTTACAAGACATCACCTTGGAGCATGACACATTCTTAAGAGTGGACATCTCACTTGTGCTGGGGCTCATGTAGGTTGCTTGTAAGGGCTTGTGCCCAAATAATATTATTGGCCTCCCTTACCCCTCATATAAATAGAGGAAGGAGAGATTCTTTCCATTCACATAATCTTTGTACTATTTTATTTATACTTAGCTTCTTGAAAGAAGTCACTAGGGTTCCTCATGAACCCTAGAAGTTATGAAGACTAGAGTAGACATCTTTGTTGGAGCTTGATTCTTATCAGTACGGTTTGCTCTTGTAAAGAAGACCACATTAAATATCGTCATCGCTTGTATATTCATTTTTATTCACTCTTGTGTAGCGATGTGACTAAGAGAGGAGTGTATACTAGCCCCTCTCTCTCTTTCTCTGAAACATCACTTGTACTGGTATTCTCTCTCTCTCTTGAGGCACTAGTGTTTTGTGGAACATATTTGAGTTCCAAGGTTCCCTAGCATAGATTGGCGAAAAAGAGAAGAGAATGATGTTTTGGTTTGGAGGTTGTATTGAAGAGGTTCTTGCGCTTGTATCTTCTCGGTTGAGCTAGAGTTTAATGATTTACTTAGCTAGGGCTTTTGGATAGTTGGAGTTTTTTACAAGCTTTAAGAGAAAGCTATGGTATGTACTTGCACTTCATCTTGAGCTTATATGTGAAGTTTCTAGCTGATCATATATTGTGCAATTTATAGATTTGAATTTATGTTGTGTGTTCTTTTATACATTGTTATTTACAGTGATTTATGTCTTGTTGATTTGACATAAGTAAATGGACAAAGTGTTTTAACATTTAAGGAAGAATATAAGGGGCTGAATTTATTGTTGTTATATTGTTGTAAACGTACATTTTGGGATTTGGTTATTGGTTGATAAGTTTCCCTAGAAGGGGCTGAATCTATCTCATTGTTTGTTATCTTTTATCCTTGAATTGTCATAAAGTGTGGAGCTCTTTGGATGAATTATTCTAATCTTTTTGTGGTCGTTTTATACTTTAATTTACAATAGTGCTAAGGATGAAAATTTTAGGGCTAAGATCCAAGAGATCTTCTAGGAAGAAGGTGAAATTTCAGTTTTGCATTAATTGCTTGAGTGCATGAAATTTCAATATGGTATTAAAGCTTGTTATGGTTGAGATCACTCTTAAATAAAAGGGAGTATGTATTTCAGCTAGAGTTTACTAAGGTAGACACTTGACCTAGTTGAGCTCATTGGGTGAGAAACCCTAGGTCGCTTATATAATAACTTTAAACCAAGGTAAAGGGGTTTATCTTCTCATTCATGGATGATTTATGCTTGACATGAGAACATGTACTCGTGATATGTTTTAACAAGTTTCTCTCATGATGAGAGACGATGGATCTATTACAACGGTGGTTGTCATGGCCATATCTTTAGTTGGTGTGATGCCTAGGATGACCTACAATAGGTGGTTGATTTGTTCTAGTGGTTGCTAGTGATAGGTGGTAGATCTATGTGATTATTGACTGACATGGTTGTTTTTCAACTGGTGAGATATTTCGAAGGACCTATGAATCGTGATATGTGGAGGATTTTCTTCATATTGCAGATTTCCTAGGTTGCATATGGATTTGGTCTCTTGCTTGTCTTCTAACATTGTGTCTAGTGTTAGATGGTTTGTGGACTGTTAACGGATGAAATGGAAGTCCAAGCCACCAGCAAGCATATGCAAAGAAAGTGACCACTGTCACCTTAGTCGCTTCTCCAAACTTCTTCGAAAGTCGAAATGTCTTAGGGGAGAGCCCTATGTAACTCTGCAAAAGACACTTAGCCACAAATATATCTTGCAAACGTGTAAAGTTAGTAACCAGTGCCTAATGGAGTCAATTCTGTAATAGGAAAGAAGCACTCTATATGTGAGTATGAGTAATGCAAGCGCATGTGTCCAATGATAACTCAATTTGGGTCTTTAGTCATGTAAATACTTAGAGTGTAGAGTATCCTTCAAGTAGTTCCAATATGCAATGATAAGTGGGATGCACAAATATTAGCCAATATACAAGTATTCTTTACCATTGAACATCTAAAACAAACCTTGTATATCAGCCGAGACAAGTCATTTATATCATCCAAAATGCAATAGTATGACATGATTTTTAATGACAAATTATGACAACAATAATCATCTTGTTGTAAGAAACAATCACCATTGTTACGTATTAAAACCTAACCTTATGTGTGTAATTAGCATATACAGTAGTATGTATCAGTCATCCACCCAAGTATTTATGGCAGCATTATAGCATCAGTTGTCAACAGTATCCCACATTAAGTACAAGTATGATTATTCAATATAAAGTACCAGCTAACATCAATTTGAAGTGAATGTGTGATTGTGTATTTATGTGCAGACTGTGTCTATGCAGGCGTTGGGGAGCAATACAGCTAAAGAAAGGAATTCTAGGGCACCCCAAAGGGTTGTTACTACCACTGACAAGGCTATGATAGTCCTTTAAAGGGTTGTTTACGGTTAGGTACAGACCAAAGGACTGAGGAGTAACCTTTACCAGCTGGCCGTGAGGAGAGGAAGGGCCCTAAGTGGTGATTGAGCTCCCAAGGAATAGCTACTGCAGTCCTAGCAACAATGGCTGAGTATGGATAGAAAAGAAGGGAAGGAACGTTAGGCCTTAGGGTAGGAAGAAGCAAGGAAGAAGAAGAGGAAAGTGGGATGGTCGTGAGAAGAATAGGAGGAGAGATGGAAGAGGTTGTTGCAACAAAAGAGAGCAGACTCGAGTGGAAGAAAAGGGGAGTCGAGCTAAGGAAGACGATTGCTAGGCCTAGGTATAGGTTGAAGGAAGCAAGGGAGAGGCTTTAAAGTGGAATGTGAGGTGGAGGACTGCTGCTAGCAGCAGCAGATCTGAGGGTAGAGGGGGTAGGCCGAGGGTGATGTAGGTCTGTTAAGGCTTGTTTGAAGGGTGGTTGACGACATGAAATAGGGCAGTGAGGGTAGTAAAGGGTTTATGGAGGTGCAACGAGCCCTAGGGAAGGTCAGCGAGGGCGTTGGAAGGTAGCAACAGGCTACTAGGGCAGTGTTAAAAGGGCAATGAGGGTAGTTTAGAGGTTAATGAGGGTAGGTTAGGGTTTAAGGAGGATTCCCTAGAGCAGCGAGGGTTTAGGAAACCTAACACTAACCCTAAATTAGGTTTAAACTAACCTAAAACTAACCTAAGACTAACCCTAGACTAGGTTTTGGAGAAGAAAAGGCAGTGAAGGTTTTGGGAAAAGACGAGCAAAACCTTACCCTGACCGTAGGGTGTCTAGGGAGAATGGCTTGCCTAATGAGAAGAAGACCTAGGTTAGACAACGAATAAGAAGACTTAGACTTTAGCCCTAGGAGACTCTTAAAAAGGACACACTTCCATAAACCAATGGTGACTAAAGGATTGAAGATGACCAAGCCAAAAGAAATGCAAATAGACCTGCTACCATTCAGTTACGAACATGCATTATACATCAACATTTAACAGGGAGAAGTATTGAAAAAGACATCAGATACCTCCTCGTGCAGGGTTGTACCAACCAATCAAGCATCACCTTCAGAAAAAGAGCAAAAACCAAGATACTTCAAGAATTCGCCATAAAACCTAGAAAATAACCTTTCTCAAGAGGGGCGCATCACTCCAAAGAACCCTAGGTAGGGTAAAATAAGTGCATAATGTTTTATCCCACGAGTCTTATGTTAAAATGAAGTGAGGAGATCTATTTATATGATCTCACACTCACTTTTACAAAAATATCCAGGTTGACATGCCTTTAAAATGTCAACTTAAAATTAAAACAAAATAATAATAAAAAATGGCCTAATATAAGCTCAAGGTAGGCTACCTGGGGCATTTTTCTCCTAGGTGCCAAAATTTGCTAAAATAAGTGAACCACTCCAAACTAAAGGCTGGAGTGAGCTAGAGGGAGGGCGTTATACCCCATCTAACCCCTAGAATGTTGTAAAATCCCTCAAATCAACAAGAAGGCCTAGCGTGGAGAATATCTTCCTCTGAGGAAATAAGGCTAGGGAGAGAAGGCGCCAGCTGGCTGAAGGGACGAGAGGGTGTCCTAAGTGGCAGTGAAGGGAGACGAATGTCTCATAGCTGAAGCAAAGGCCACTAGAGCAAGCAAACAAGATATGGGGCCATGTGACCCAGTGATCAACCCCTAGGAGCCCTGGACACCAACCTCGGCGTTAAAAACCCCAACAAAGGGCATTCAACAATGCCATTAAGCTGTAGTACTCCTAAAGGAACGACCAAAGGGCCCATCCATGACTGTCATTGCTCAATAACCCCCCTCCTAGTCGAAAAAAAATGGCTCTCTCTCCTTGGGGCACATTTGAAGGTGCGTTGGGTACAGATGCAACATAATAGTGGACACTAGAGCTTTGAGACATATGACATATGATAAATCATTGTGCAAGAGATTTTAGGATCTAGAGGGAAGCATGGTTGTGGAGCTTGGTGATGATGCCACTTATCCTATGAGAGGAGTGGGCTCCATTTCATTTTAGATGCCTTCAGGTAATGTTCTTGAGTTGGATTCTATTTTGTTTGTTCTTGGTTTGAAGTAGCATCTTCTTTTAGTGTGGTGTATCATAAATATAAAATGGATAGTTGTTTTTGATGGACAACAATGCACCATCAATGATTGTAGTCTATCTAATCCAAGGACTTTAGCTAGAGGGGTTAGAGAGGTTGGCCTTTACAAGTTACTTGTTAATCCAGTGGTAGTGGCACTTGTACATTCTAGTGAGAGGTTGGGTGAGCCTTCTTGTTTTGAGGCACATGTAGAGCATGCATGCAAGGATGCCATGGAGATAGGTTCAGAACCAATGATGGGTTCAATGATTGTTTCCAAGATTCAAGATGGTGTGATTACATCTTCTGATGGATACGATGATACTTCTACATCTTACAAGATCAATATCCTACCACATTGAGAGACTATGGTCAGTAGAGCTGTGATATTTGTTGAGGATGTGAGATCTTCAATTTAGAGGGTTCTATGTAGTGATAGAGGAGACTGTAGAAGCTCTTGTTCCAGAGACTGATTCTAAGGATTGAGATGAGTTAGATTAACAGGGAGTTGAGGTGAGATTGAGTGTGGATATGCTCTTACCTACTCCAAATTAAAGGAGGACAAAATGTCTCACTTAGACATTACAACATGCATGGCAAGAGGTGATGAATCCAAATAAAACTTCAATCCGAGCTACTCTGATTACTTCTCATGTTGATGAGGATGTGGGGTCCTTCAGTTCATAGGATTCTCCTTTAATGATCAAGGAGAACATGGAGTTTGTTATTCCAGATTCGAAGACTCAGGAGCATATATGAGATATGTACGCCCTAGGAGATATGCTAGTAATATAACATTGGTTTCTTCCATCTCTAGGACTTCCAGTTGTTCATTGGAGGAGAGGTGTCATGTCTCAATGGAGGGTGTTGTCAAGAATAATTCTAGAGTTGCAGCAAATAAAAGTATTATAGAGTACAAATCTAGGGATTCTTGACTCTCTTAAATAGAGGGAGTTTCCCTTGATGTTACTCTTACATTGGTGTTATTTTGGGATGAGGGAGTTGACCTAATTTAGGTTGGCTTAGTTGCCAAAGGATTTGAGGTACATGAAAGGATTTTTCATGTGGAAAACCTGACGATGACCTTGCAAGGATTGTTACCTTTGCCACAAGCTTTGCATTCCAAGATCAAGGATTTGACTTGTATGGATCTTTATTTTTGTGACTTTGATAGATGTCATCCACTTGTCTTGATCTCATATGGAGTATGCCTATCTTTGTGGGTTATCTTGGGGAAGTTTTCTTGTAGTGGCCTTAGATGTTGGTCAATGGTCAATCTCACTTTCTCTCCAAGGGGATATTCCTTTATATCCACAAGTGGTCATTATTCATTGGATGACCAAGATGATGTGATAACATAGTTGATAGTCTTGTTTCAGATGAAGACGGCAGTTGATTTCAAGAACAAAACCGATACTAATTTTGAAATAGCAAATTTGGTGGAGACGTAAAGGGAATCAACAAGTGTTGATGTAAACACTTCCCTCGTAAAGAAGGATTGCTAGATTTTCCATTTACTCCAAAAGTGTTTACAGTTTACACCATGTTTAGGGGTGCTTCATGAGATTTGGGGTACATGGTGTTTGTTCATCCCCTAGATGGTCTAAGATGGATTGCAACATGTGAGATGGTTTGTGATGGATTTGCATAGGTGAGATAGCTTGCTTAGTGGATACTTGACCTCAGATGGTTGTTGGCTTAGTGTTCTTCCCTTAGATGTTGGCTATATCTTGGTAGTTTGTTGAATGCCCTTCATTAGGGCCCCATGGAGGAGTCGCTTGTTAAGAGAATACCCTAGATGGAATGTGGAGCATTGTGCATTGTGGAGGGATTTGAGCCCTAAATGGCATATGGCAGCTTGGAATCTTGTTAGGAGGATTGTAGATGGCTTGAGGATGCCTAGGGATTTGACGATGTTCTTGCAAGGGGTAATTGACCAATTAGAGTACATTGTTTAGGAGGATTGATAGGGTCCATGGAGAGTTGTAATGGAGGTATGTGGATGTGCCTTGTGTAGCTACATCACCTTGGAGCCATTATTGTGCATGAAATCACCTTGGAGCATGACACATGTACTGTAGATAGAGTATTGTTGGCCTACACAGGCTCAGGTAGGTTACTTGTGAGGGCCTTTTCCCACATAGTATTGTTGGCATCCCTTACCTTTCATATAAATAGAGGAAGGAGAGAGTATTTCCATCCTATCATTATTGTACTATTTTATTTGTACTTAGCTTATTGGATAAAGTTGCTAGAGTTTCCTCATGAACCCTAGGAGTTATGAAGTCTAGAGGAGATGCCTTTGTTAGAGTTTGATTCTTGTGACTAGGTTTTGTTCTTGCGAAGAAGAAGACATTGGAGATGATCATTATTGTTCGCCGATTGCACACCAGCAGCAGAAATCTTCCGAAAGCTGTCTCCTCACTTGGGAAAGTGGGAGAGGTGTGACCTTGGGGCAAGCACAGAGCTAAGTACTATCACCTACTCCTAGCTCCTCCGTTTAGGCTAACTCCTAATGAAGCCAAGGGGGGTAGTCCCTAACAAAGAGTTTTCTATGGCCCAATGTTTAAGTTAAGTTTTAGATGTTTTTGGATGCGGATGGGTGTTGTTTAGGAGTTAATGTGATTTTAAATGATTAATGTGATGAATTGAACATAAGACAAAGCAATCCACGTTGTTATCACTAGAATTAAAAGATAGACAAATATTTGAGAATTTCACGAAATTGATAAAACATTCACAGATATGACTTATAATCAAAACATTCAACGAACAAATGGCTCAGATTATCAGCAGTGCGTAAAAGATAGAACCAATGCCTATGGAGTCAACTTATCAGAGATGCTTCGAACGTAAGTATGATGTGAATCCCAAAAGATGTCAGTGAATGTTAGGTTTTGCAAGTGCTCTTGGTAAGTTTTAAGAGTTTTTACTTTTGATCTTTGCTTTTGGTAGTTGGATGTCCTAACCGGTAATACCTTCAGTGGCTCCGTTCGAAGACATGACAGACTTGTCTGGGGTCAAAGGTAAGTGTTCAATAACTTAACTACCAGTGCCCAGATTAGGTAGCCCGGAGCCCACACTTGGAATTTGCCCACTTGCCTCAGTATTTATCGAACAACGCCGGTGCGTTGGTTATGGGGAAAAGTTTTAGTTAAGTTCCTCTTGTGGGGTTTAGAGATCCAATGCCGTTTCTGGGTATTCCGATCTAAGATCGGTCAGAGCATACTCCAGCAAGAAGGGAAGGGGGTTAATTAATTAAAGGGGTGTGAGTTGCGAATTTTAGTAAGTTAATTAATTAAAACTCTCCGACAAAGAGCGCTCTTGACCTCGTCTTATGACCGTGGTTCAAGAGACTTATCTAATCTATATGAAGCTAATGCGGGGATTATGCAAATCTAAAATGCTCTCCGATAGAGAGTGCTCTTGACTTGTGTTTCTACAAGTTCAAGAGTCTTACTTACGGATTATTAATTGATTAAACAAGCACAAGATGAGATTAGTTGATTGGATTCTCCGACAGAGAGCACTCTTGATCCACCATATGGTGTGATTCAAGAGATTTGCACAGTTGATTTACTTAGAAAGATAAACAATTAAAAGAACTGAATAATCAACTTAATTAAAAAGTGATGAATCAACAATTAGTGATCTAAGCATGAGATATAATGAATGATGAAAACTAGCACTAATCGAAACATACACACAACACAAGCCTCCCCAAATGGGAGAGGAAGAGAATGGAGACTTAAAAACCCCACTCAAACACAAGATCTTTTATTAAATTTTATACAATGTGCCTTACGGATTTTGATCCTTGAAAGGACTTTTCAAATAAAGGCAAAGTAACTTTACAAATATTATAACCTGTAAAAAGGAGAGTGCCTTTTATTTTTTACTTTTGAGATCTTTACGAAAACCTGTGAAAAGGGAAAAGGGAAGAAGTTTGAAGAGAGTAAAAAGGAGCAAAGGAAAGAGGGCTAAAACAAAAGAAGATGAGAGAAGGAAGGAAAACAAACTAAGCAAGAGTCAAAACCAAAGAAAGGGAGAATAGGGCAGCCAACTAAGAAGCTAAGGAATGAACAAAATTGAAGAAAACGGGACAGCGAAAGAGGAAATAAGTGGCTGTCATAAAAAATGCAAAACAAGACAGCAAAAGAGAAAATAAGTGGCTGTCATAAAAAATGCAAAACGGGACAGCGAACAAAAAGTAAAAGAAATGGCCAAAAACAAGGTTAAAGAAAGCCCAAAAACTAGGGCAAAAAAAGGCGAAAAAGGGGAGAAAGCTAGGGCACACTAAGGCTGTCCAAAAAGAAAAAAATGGATGGTAAAAAGAGTACTAACAGGGTAGCGATGAATAAGAGGAAAAAGAGACAAAGCAAAGCGACCGGTAGAAAAGGGATTAAGAAGAGGGACAATGGAAGATTTTTTGCAGCTTAATTCCTTAAGTTTTTGCCAATTTTCCCGCTTAACCTGTCACGAAAAGTAAGAAACCAGCAAGCTTCTTTCCTGCAAAATGGTGGATTAGGCAATATACTACACTACGAAATTACAATTTTAATACTTGCATAAGATAAGACATTGATACTACTACAAGTATTAACCAAACAAGATCTAAAAATTTGTAAGGTAAGCTCTTTAACAAAGGAAATTTTAGATCTATAATAACAAGAGATATAAAGATGAAACTTAATGCTTGGATCTACTTGTTATTAAACAGAGCATCAAAGTAACCGGAAATTAAAATTTGTTTTTAAGGGTGGATCTAAGAGATGGAACCACTTGGATCTTTGAATCTCTGAAAGAGCCCTGGATCTCAATCAGTATGCGGCTGCTGGATACTTGTGCTTGATCCCGAAAAAGGTAGATGCAACTTAGCTCATCCTTGTACTCAGTGCAATGGAGTGATCTGCAATCAAACAACTTGCATGCTTGCCAAAACATGGGATTAGAACATGTACTATTTACTACTTTGAATCACAAAAAGCATGAGATATAGCTGAATAAAACAATGCTCTTTATAAATTTCGGAAAGTAAATAAGTAGATAACTTGAAACTACAAAGATTTACTCTTACGTGCTTATAGAAGCCCTCTAAAGCATTTATAATTACCCATAGATCAGCGAACAAAAGCATGAATGAAATGCTATCACCTCATTAATCAAAGCACATGAATCCGGAATCCACACCACATGAGCCTCCAAAGCCTTTCTTTATTCAAAATGGTTGCATAAGAGCAACAAACATTACAATAATTCACCAAAGGTTCTTTGCATCAATCATCCACCCTCAATAGAGCTAAAGGAGCCTCTATTTATACAATGAGAGAAGACCCAAAACCCTAAAACCAAACTAAGAGTAACACCGGAGTAATTGAATGAGCTCGGCATGATGATTTGGAGTTGCACTGAGCTACAACTGAGTGCTGGAGTAATGAGGGAGGGTGAGGTGGCTCATCCTCCCTCGTAATGATCACCCAACCAATAGATAACCCACACCTCAACCAAAAACGGATTTGACCAAAGAGGGCAAATTTATGACTGATAGTTCAACTGCTACACTCTGATACTTGATCTCAAACTAACCGATATTGATTGGAATCATCATAAATGCTCCGTGCCATGTCATTTAGCCTTTTATTTCGCTGAATTCGGATTAATTTGGAGAGATTTGGATTTTCTCCAAAATAATTATTTTTATTAATTAATCAATATTTTCCCCAAAACTGACTTTTTTGAGAAAATATGAGTTATGTGGCTGAATGATGATCTGAAACTTGGATCTGGCTAGCTGGCTGATCAAGAATGATTTTTGGCTTAAGGTTAGAGCCTTCAAACACTGAATTCGGGTTCCAGATGACTAACTTATTACAAATTGAATTTTTCCATTTAAATTGTGGAAAAATTTAATTAAAAACTTAAGAAAAATTTAAAAATTAAAATTTTGACGCGTCTGGTAAAAAAATTTCGGAATTTTTTCTGAGGGTCCTAGTGACTTAGGACATGACCATAGTCTATTCTAACAATGTCTAATAGGTGTATATATACTCAATTGGGCTCTAATAACCCCCCGAGGCTCAGAATTCAAAATCAGGCATTCCAGCTTTGGAGGAAGCGGGAGAAAACCTCGTCAATTATACTCGGTTGAAGGCATAGCATAATTGTCAGGGGCAAAAAACTCCCTGGAATACCCTATTTGAGATTCTACGTCTCAAGAGACCGAACCACTCAAAAATATCCTACTAGCACATTTTATTACAAACCCCGCGAGGCCATGGTCAAAATTATTTAGATCAAAAACTGGCTAGCCAATATTGGCTAGACATAAAGGCGGATCAACTGATACACTGGAATCATACTTTGAACAAGTCTATCAACCGACGGCTCTTCAACTAATCCAACTATGATACAAATAAGTGGATAACATCTGGCTCCAACTGCGAGACGTGTGCTCGATCTAGTTTCTTATGCAAGAGCATACGAGAACCCCAGCATCTCTGGTTTCCATATCCTGTAAAAACATCTCAACTTGACAAGAAAACCTTAGTAGCACAAGTTTTATGAAAAAGAGCCAATGATCCAAAAGTTGTTTTATTCAAAGAAAAAACTTCACTGAAAAATTTATTTATTTCTAAGTACATAAAAAAAATGCTAAAGTAAACGCTCACTTTAAGGAGCCTATTTTTCTACTCTAAGCATGATACACAAAAGGTTAGGTGTAGTCATAAATCCAGTGTAGCCACCTAAGCATTTTATTAATATAAAAAAGTTTTGCCTTGTCTTTGGTTACCAACCAAAGTAAGGCCTTATTTTTTAGAAAATGCAAACCTGCGCGATGATCCAAAATGGGCGGGCTGGATTGGGAATCATAGGCATGAATAATGTCGTCAAACTTCTTCCCAAACTGGTAGGTGATCGCGCATGTTGCTTCTATCCATGACTGGATAGCGCTGATATACAAATCGAGATGATGCGGCAGGTCGATTACTCTGTCATGCTGATCATCAAGGCTTATTAAATAATAACTTGTTGTATAAGCCCTGAGCTGCTCCAAAACATAAGGAACATCTATATGTGAAGACGATAGTTAAGAAAGAACTTCAACTAGTTGTATCCCATTTGATTCTTCACTGCACTGCTTTTTCAAATCCTTATTACCGGTACTCGGATACAATTCTGACTGATCGTATGAAAACTTTGACTGTTCTTCTTTACAACTTTCATAAGTCTCAGAATAAACACTCCCCTCGCTGGATACATCATAAATGAGATTCTCAAAAATATTTTCAGAAGTATCATAGGTTGGATTTTCAATAAAAGTCCAATAGTCATCATTGCCATCTATGTCGGATATGAGAGATGCCTCATCACTGGTATCAAGTCCCTGGCTACACTCCTCATTCTGTTTAAAACAATCTTCTTCGAAAAGTTGGGTTTCAAAGATATCACATGGGACCCAACTTTCCAAATATTTGTCATCCAGTGGAGAGCATGGAGGACTCTCATCATATGAAACTTCTAAAATTTGATTTTCAATTAAAGTCTCGCAGTTATCATCCATCTCAGATGTAAGGGATTCTTCTTCACTTGTATCACATATGATTCTATATCCCTCATTATCATAGTCATCTTCTTCAGAAAAAAGTTCACAAGGTAGTAAACCTTCCAAACTATCATCATTATGCTCATTAGTAGGATTAGTGCTAAAGTTTTTAGTGAGATCATCCATTTGCTGACTATAATCTTCGACTTGACCCCGGGTTTCTGTGGTGAAAGAATGGAGCTGTCCAATTGTGTTAATGTACTTAGGCTCTCTTGAATATTGTTTTGTCTCTCTCCAACTTTCTTCGGAAATATCATGCATGTCATTTACATAGTTTATGTACTCAGGCTTGCTTGATGATGCTTTAGGACCACAACCCTCTGGAAAACCATGCTCTTGAACATAGCATGCATAGTAGCAGGAAGATTCTTCATGAAGGTCTTCACATGCCCTACAAAATGGCGTGTAAGTTTCAACCATGATAGCAGCCTCCAACTGATGAGGAGGCCCCTGTTCATGGTTGGGATTTCTTCTTTGCCATGTTGGTTTTGCAGGGAAGGTTCTAGGAGGTGGTGGAGGTTGAGTTCTTTCAACAGTTATGACCCGATTCTGAACCTCTTTAATCTGAGCTAAGTGTTTATGCTTGTAGACACTGAGAGGGGAGGTGAATCAGTGTAAAGCCAATTTTATAGCTTTTCTTAACTTGTCACAATTAACTACCAATTCATCATTCCATTATTCTACCAATCTCATAATCATTTCATAAACATCTTTCACTTCATCATTCACATAGCATAAGCATTTAAATCATCAAGAACCATAACACAAAATAACACAGCACCATATAATTTTGTAATCTTTTTGTATTAGTTTTGGTCCGGCTACAACTGTTAGGTAAAATCAGCACCTACTGATATGAAGAGCACCTACTCTGCATCCAGGACCCTGCTTGGTTTTCTTAGACCCTGCTAAGAAGGGTTTGAGGTATCCTAACCTCAAAAGCAAGACAAGCTTGTATTTACAATTAAAGCTTACTGTTACATCAACTCATCAATCACTTGTCTCTTTAATCTGCTGTCAACTGTATCAGCTCATGCTCATCTGCTCATCATCAACGCTGCTCATTGTCTTCTCTGATCATCATTCTTCACTGCTGCTCTCATCAGTTGTTCATCATCATTCTGTCAGGCAGACCATAACCATGAATACATCATACTATCCATCAAATTGCTGTCAGCATCATCATCATATCAATCTGCTCATCATCTGTCACTAGTCATGTCACAACCCACTTCAGAGGCTGTAACTGTCAAATCAACTCAATTGTGTCTGTCACCATCCTTTCAGCTGTCAAATCATCGCAAACTGTCAAATCAATGTTGTTGTCAATGTCAAATCAAACTAGGTTATTGACAAAGACTATCAATGTCATCAAGCTATCAATCATGAAGAGGATTACTCATATACTGCTCATGCAAGTCTGGTCACATACAATTTCCCTGCTGCTCTAAGATGTGTCATACATCATACTTCAGCAGAAATCCATCTTTGTCCATAGTTCATCATAATGAACTTCACAATGATCTTTAAAATAAGAATACCTCTAGCTACCTATAAGCTTGGATATGCATATAGTTAAGCCTTTACATAATCAAAGATAGTCATACCTTGATCAGACTTTGTGTTACCATGTTGATCATAGGATTTAACCATAACTTCTGTAGGCCGAGAGATAGTTGACTATAATATTATAGTTGCTCAACACTTATCTGGCTTGAATATGAGAATGCTTCTTTTCATTCTTCTTGACTTTCCTTGAAATCAGATGCTCATCTTGACTGTCTTTGATTTTCACCTTCAACACATGTCTTAAGTCCTGTGTCTACAAAAATTTGATCTTCTTCTAATGCCAATTGACTAGATTAGGTGCTTAGATTTACTGCTTGGAAGACGTACCTTTAACAGCCTCAATCCACTGAAGATTAGAGCTTGATATTTCACTTCTGCTCTAGTTAACATACCTTCATCACATCACCTCAATCCTTGAACCAGGTTACATGAATTAGGTTACAAGGATGTGTACAGAGATGTCTTAAGTGAGTGCAAGGATCCACCCTTCCTTCAGATCATGGAGCATATGTAGCTGCCTTGGAGATCTCAAACACTTTCCACCAAATTTCATAGGTTATAATCTTCATCCAAAAATTACACAGAAATCGGACTTCAATTATGCCTGCGATTGTCCCTGTTGACCCAAAATTCAGACCACCATATGCTGCACCTTAGTCAACCCAAAGTTCAAAGATATAATATGCAAAAACTTTGATCAGCGAACTGGTGTTGCTGCCATAGGCTTCAATATCAGACTTGTACTTTTGTTACTGCGATTGCCTCAAACTGCTCATTTTTCACCCGAAATTCAGAGCTCTGTGGATTGACTGCTCTAGCTCGAATAAACTCAGACTTTAAACTTCAACCATGGATTGTGTTCAAGCGAACTCAGACTGTTCAAGAAGTGCTTCAAAAATTTCCAAAAGAAGGGTCTATTTGTTGAACCTGAGTTCTTCCTTTAGATCAGCAAAGAATCTCAATCCACTGCTCCTAGACCACGAAATTCAACAGTCCACTTCATTCAGCGAACTTCTTCACTCACACTTCGTTGGATTTCCATATATCGAGACCAAAAATTGTGTTATGCTGCTTCCTCAGTCCATAAAACATAGACGGCTGCTCCACAAGTTTACCTCATGCAATTTCCATTCCAGAATTTGATCTTTATATTGCTCACGAAAAAGGAAACTCCACGATCACTGTCTGTTAGTCATCTGCGGCTGCCATAGAAGATGGATCTCATAAACTCCACCGAGACTTTCCTCATCTTCTGGTGTGACTGCAAAATCCTTCTTCATGCCAGCAAAGGAAACTCAGTCTATAGAAGAAATTCGGGACTGTGGAAAACCCAAAAAAATGTCTCTGTTGAAACCCTCGAATGCCTCTGTGGAAGAAACGAATGAAGGCTTCCTTTGTTGCTGATGCTGGTTGCTCACTCCATGTTGGAGCAGGGTCCCGCAGCTACAGAAGAAGCTGCCAGTTTAGCGGACATACAGTTTTGGCGGAGAGAAGATAAGATAGAGCTACGACGCCGTAGCACGTTTCCAGCTACAAAGCAGAGCCGGAAACCATGACTTTTAAGATAGAGAAGTCAAGAAAGGCAACGATACCTGAGCGGCCGAGAAGAGAGAGCTCACCCACTGCATTGAAGGCAGCGGCGGAAGACAGGAGGGCTCAGCGACCCTCATAAAGGAGAAGGAGCAACGAGGCTGAAGCATTGAAGACGAAGGACAGAAAAGCGAAGCGGTGCACAGTACCCATGATCAGCGCCGGGAAGCATGGAAGACTGCAGAGCTGTGGTGTGACGGAAAGCGGCTACCTCAAGTACAAATATGGCCGACTGTCACTAGTTAGGGTTTTGGGTTACTGTTGGGACAGGCCCACAGTGTTGTAATTGCAAGACCTTCGGGCTGCCTATAAAGGGATATATTTTGTATTGTAAAAGGTTAGCTAGTCGGATAACATATAATTAGCCATTGAGTCTGTTAGCTCACAGTTATCTTGTATTGTAATAGAGTTGAGCTCTGGTTCTGTTAGTAGCGATAGCAATCTTACTGTAACCAGTAGCTGTCTTACAGAGCATGCATGTAACGATCCGCAGGGATCAACAGAGAGGGAAGAGTATATTGTAGGAGAGCAGTATAGAGAGGAAAAGAGATCTAAGAGAGAAGATCTTGAGCTGCATATGCGATGCAGCAAAACTGTGTTTTACCTTCCCCTGAGCTATAATAAAAACACAGTTGTGTGGACGTAACTTCCATCCTGGAGGTGAACCACGTTAAAGTCAAGTGTTATGTGATTGGGTTATGTGTTATGTTTACTTATGCATTTCTCAGTCATTTCATGGACTTTGTTTACAGTTTAATGAATGAATGTGTTAATCAGTTCACAGTGATATAGATGGATAAACATAAGTCTAAGTCTTTGGCATGTTGTATGTGGTTCATTTATGCTTTGCGTGAAACAGTCACTAGTTGCAGTATTGAACAGCCTTGTATGTTAAGTCTTGCATGTCGACACGAGCAACGCTAAGTGTGCTAAGCCGCGGAGGTAGGATATCACAGAGAGGTGATACCGCACCGGCAGAGGAGCTGCGGTGCGCGATACCGTAGGTTGAGGACTTAGCGTTGGGCAGGAGCTGCGTGTCGCACGGTGCGCGACGACGCGGTAAGGCTGGAGTTATCGCGAGTCAGTGAAAGTGCGCGATGTGGAAAGGGACCGCACGACGATATAAAGGAATATCTCGCGGCTAGAAGAGTTGCGAGACGAGGAGATCGTGTGACGCGAGCAAAAGGTCGCGCGACGCGCAGAGAAAGAGACCTCGCAGCAAGGGGAGCTGCGAGTCGCAAGTAGGATCGCCACAGAACCTGGTCCAAGACACTTGAGTCCTTGGTCAACCCATTAGAATCACTTCGGGTGAGACTTCAGGCCGCTTTGCCGTCTGTCGCCGAAAGGGCCAGTGAGCTAGGGGTGTTGTTGGTTGATTATAGTAAACCCGGGTCTGCCCAGACAGCCAACACTCCACTGCTCAATCAGCGAGTTATCTTCATCTTCGTTGGATACACTTGGATCAAGACCAAACAGAAAACAATTCAGACTACTGTTCCCACGCAATTTCCTCAATCCAGCGAGATGCTCCACCGAAATTTCACCATAAAAAGTGAGGATGTGATAGGGTATATATACTAAATTTTCACCTCAATTTCGGGGCCGACCTGCTATTTTTAATTTGACTTTGGAGCCGACTCAGCAATTTAAAATTTAAAATTAAATATTAATACTTTGATGGAGCCGACTTGCTTGGGAGCTGCTATATATTTTGTGTTTTCATTTGTCACACAAACCCTTTCTTACCATAAGCAAGGGTGTCCTTACGTGGGCTTCTTCAAATAAGATGTTATCATCTTCAAGGTGGGCTTGGTCATCATCTTCAAGAACAAGCAAGTGTCCAAGTGCCATGTTCTTCATGGTCATGTCCTTCTTGCCATGTCTTCATCGAAGTGCCATCATGCCATCTCCAAGGGTTCTAAGACCCCATGAACCTTCAAGAATGCAAGGACCATCAAGCCACCAAGTGAGGGCACTTCATGGGCTTCTTCAACCACCTTAGCCATGCACGGGGACCTCTATGGTCAAGATACATCAAAACATCACATGTGGGTTTGCCAGACCTTCTCCCAGGGACCCATGACATCATCATAGCATGAATGACCACAGAATGGGTCATTAATGCTTCTTCCACCTATCTAGGGCTTCTCCAACAACCATCAAGGCTTCAAGACCATCTCCAGGGTCTTCAGCATCATCAACAGGGTCTTCAACATCTTCAGCAAGGTGGTGGCATCAATGACATCCTGTGGGGCCACTACAAGTCCATGTTGGCATCAATGACAATTTAATCAACAATCTCCCCCCTTTGTCATTGATGACAACAACTCATGCTCCCCCTGTGAGCATGCTCCCCTTTTGTCTTCATCTCTCCCTTTGTTTTTATTTCTCCCCCTTTGGCATCAATGGCAAAGGGTGTCCACATACCTGTGTCTGAGATCTCTGATCACTGTTGACTGGTATTTGCTCCCCCTATCAATATGCATGATCCTAGGACCTGTCTGTATGCCTGGAGTAAGCATCCTTTCTCCTTTGAGTTCATTCTCCAGCCTCATGAACTCAAGGTGTGTTAAGGTCTTTGAGGGACCTTACACTTGGCTTGCCGTATGGCAGCCATCCTCCCTGCTCTGATCAACCTCTCCTATCTGCAACTGCTCTGTCTTCCTCATCCATACTTGCTCCTTAGCATCTGTCCTTTGAGCATTTGTTCCTTCATTTGTACTGGCTTTCCTTGATGAGTTGTCTAGGTAACTTCTCAAGGATTTTTTTCGTGTACTCCAACAATCTTGAGCTTTGTGCCCAAGGCCACTGCAGCTATAACACCTCATCGTACAACAATGTGCAGCAATGTGGCCAACATTGTTGCATGACCAACATCTGACTGAGCTGTTGGAGCTTCCAACACTTCTTTGATCAACTTCATTTCTCCATGCTTGAGAGTGTCCTTGACTGTAGTCATTTGTCTTCTGATCTTCAAATCTTCTTGCTGATGTGTATGGAGTACTCCTTCTTGGTTGACTTCTTTGATTGGCACATTCATGGGCTTTGTGTCCAAACCCACTGCAGGTGTAGCATCTCAATGTGTGACATGTGGCAGCAACATGTCCGACTTGTTTACATGTCCAACATCTGACTGAGACATTAGGGCTTCCAGCCCTTCTTCTTCCATAGAACCTACAATCCATAGCCTTATGACCAAAGTTAGAACAAAAATAACAATAACCATTGAAGCCACTTTCATACCTGGGTCTTGTAGTTGTTTCCTTTATGAAGTTGCTTTGATGAACAGACCTAACTCCTTGTTTCATCTTTGAACTTCCAAAATCCTTGTTGTCGTGTGCAGGTGCCTGGGGAACAACTTTGGACGTTGATGGACCTGCTTCTGGAGTCTTCAGAGACCAAGTGTCATCTTCAAATTTTTCTTTGTTCTTCTTGTAACCAAGACCAGTTTTGTCGAGTGGAGATCTTTGGCAATCTAAGATCTTATCTAGGACAATTGAAGTGTCCTGGAGTTTGACCAAGGCTTCGTTCTTCTTACCTTTCTTCCTGAGACCAACTACCTCCAATTCCAGCTTCTGGACTGTCTCCTCCTTTTCTTCTAGCTCACTCCTCAAGATTTCTTCTATCCTCTTGGCTTCCTCCAGCTGAGTCTTCAGATCATGATTGACCTCTCTAGTTTCTTCAAGCTCTTGAGCAGGCTTTTCTGATTCTTCCTTTTGACTGATCAATTTAGTCTTTAACTGTTCAACTTCAGCATCCTTGTCTTGCATTTGATCTCGCAACTCTTTGTCCTTGTCTTTGAGCTTTACAAGCAACACTTTCATTGACATGGTCTTCTGCTGATATTCATTCAAGGAGTCCAAGATTTTCTTTTTGAACATCGTGAAATCACTCTGGTTCAGATACACTGTGTTTAGGAACCAATTGGCTCTGAGATCAATATTTAGCAACGTGAGATGTATCTCATGTGCAGTCTTTGATAGCCCTTCATCATCTTCTACAAGAACCTTCTCAATTTCATCACACAAGCTATCATTATAATCACAAGAGTCCATACCTTTACTAGATTCCTCTTTTTGTTTGTCTTCTTCTTGATTTAGCTCTTCTGGGGGCTTGTCTTCTGATTTCTGATCTGTCTTTTCGGGTTCTGATCTTGCCTTCTGATACTCAATCTCCAGCTTGAATCATAGTTCTTTTGCCGAAGCGTACTCTCCTACACTTTCCTTCACTGAGCTGGGAAGTCCATCCATGCGGAACTTCAAGGCTGTAGTGTTGTCCTTCTTCGCTTCCTTCTATGCAGCTGGTTTTCCTTTCTTGTTTGATGGAGCGGGTGGATTGATGACAATTTCCCAAATACCAAATTTCTTCAGATAAGTCTTCATTTTGCTCCTCCAAGTGAAATAATCTGTAATATCAAGTACAGGCACGTCATTGCTTGATGACTCTTTATTTTCCTCCATTGTGTCTAAGGATCTCCTTCAAGCTTGCTAGGCTCGTGACGAAGGCCGGCTCTGATACCAATTGTAGACACTGAGAGGGGGGGTGAATCAGTGTAAAAGCCAATTTTACAGCTTTTCTTAACTTGTCACAATTAACTACCAATTCATCATTCCATTATTCTACCAATCTCATAATCATTTCATAAACATCTTTCACTTCATCATTCACATAGCATAAGCATTTAAATCATCAAGAACCATAACACAAAAGAACACAGCACCATATAATTTTGTGATCTTTTTGTATTAGTTTTGGTCCGGCTACAACCGTTAGGTAAAATCAGCACCTACTGATATGAAGAGCACCTACTCTGCATCCAGAACCCTGCCTGGTTTTCTTAAACCCTGCTAAGAAGGGTTTGAGGTATCCTAACCTCAAAAGCAAGACAAGCTTGCATTTACAATTAAAGCTTACTGTTACATCAACTCATCAATCACTTGTCTCTTTAATTTGCTGTCAACTGTCTCAGCTCATGCTCATCTGCTCATCATCAACGCTGCTCATTGTCTTCTCTGATCATCATTATTCACTGCTGCTCTCATCAATTGTTCATCATCATTCTGTCAGGCAGACCATAACCATGAATACATCATACTGTCCATCAAATTGCTGTCAACATCATCATCATATCAATCTGCTCATCATCTGTCACTAGTCATGTCACAACCCACTTCAGAGGCTGTAACTGTCAAGTCAACTCAATTGTGTCTGTCACCATCCTTTCAGCTGTCAAATCATCGCAAACTGTCAAATCAATGTTGCTGTCAATGTCAAATCAAACTAGGTTATTGACAAAGACTATCAATGTCATCAAGCTATCAATCATGAAGAGGATTACTCATACTGCTCATGCAAGTCTGGTCACATACAATTTCCCTGCTGCTCTAAGATGTGTCATACATCATACTTCAGTAGAAATCCATCTTTGTCCATAGTTCATCATAATGAACTTCACAATGATCTTTAAAATAAGAATACCTCTGGCTACCTATAAGCTTGGATATGCATATAGTTAAGCCTTTACATAATCAAAGATAGTCATACCTTGATCAGACTTTGTGTTACCATGTTGATCAAAGGATTTAACCATAACTTCTGTAGGCCGAGAGATAGGTGACTATAATATTATAGCTGCTCAACACTTATCTGGCTTGAATATGAGATTGTTTCTTTTCATTCTTCTTGACTTTCCTTGAAATCAGATGCTCATCTTGACTGTCTCTGATTTTCACCTTCAACAAATGTCTTAAGTCCTGTGTCTACAAAAATTTGATCTTCTTCTAATGCCAATTGACTAGATTAGATGCTTAGATTTACTGCTTTGAAGACGTACCTTTAACAGCCTCAATCCACTGAAGATTAGAGCTTGATATTTCACTTCTGCTCTAGTTAACATACCTTCATCACATCACCTCAACTCAATCCTTGAACCAGGTTACATGAATTAGGTTACAAGGATGTGTACAGAAATGTCTTAAGTGAGTGCAAGGATCCACCCTTCCTTCAAATCATGGAGCATATGTAGCTGCCTTGGAGATCTCAAAGACTTTCCACCAAATTTCATAGGTTATAATCTTCATCCAAAAATTACACAGAAATCAGACTTCAATTATGCCTGCGACTGTCCCTGTTGACCCAAAATTCAGACCACCATATGCTGCACCTTAGTCAACCCAAAGTTCAAAGATATAATATGCAAAAACTTTGATCAGCGAACTGGTGTTGCTGCCACAGGCTTCAATATCAGACTTGTACTTTTGTTACTGCGATTGCCTCAGACTCCTCATTTTTCACCCGAAATTCAGAGCTCTGTGGATTGACTGCTCTAGCTCGAATAAACTCAGACTTTAAACTTCAACCATGGATTGTGTTCAAGCGAACTCAGACTGTTCAAGAAGTGCTTCAAAAATTTCCAAAAGAAGGGTCTATTTGTTGAACCCGAGTTCTTCCTTTAGCTCAGCAAAGAATCTCAATCCACTGCTCCTAGACCACGAAATTCAACAGTCCACTTCATTCAGCGAACTTCTTCACTCACTATTCGTTGGATTTCCATATATCGAGACCAAAAATTGTGTTCTGCTGCTTCCTCAGTCCATAAAACATAGACAGCTGCTCCGCGAGTTTACCTCATGCAATTTCCATTCCAGAATTTGATCTTTATATTGCTCACGAAAAATGAAACTCCACGATCACTGTCTGTTAGTCATCTGCGGCTGCCACAGAAGATGGATCTCATAAACTCCACCGAGACTGTCCTCATCTTCTGGTGTGACTGCAAAATCCTTCTTCATGCCAGCGAAGGAAACTCAGTCTATAGAAGAATTTCGGGACTGTGGAAAACCCAAAAAAATTGTCTCTGTTGAAACCCTCGAATGCCTCTGTGGAAGAAACGGATGAAGGCTTCCTTTGTTGCTGATGCTGGTTGCTCACTCCACTGCTCAGTCAGCGAGTTATCTTCATCTTCGTTGGATACACTTGGATCAAGACCAAACAAAAAACAATTCAAACTGCTGTTCCCACGCAATTTCCTTAGTCCAGCGAGCTACTCCACCGAAATTTCACCATAAAAAGTGAGGATGTGATAGGGTATATATACTAAATTTTCACCTCAATTTCGGGGCCGACCTGCTATTTTTAATTTGACTTTGGAGCCGACTCAACAATTTAAAATTTAAAATTAAATATTAATACTTTGATGGAGCCGACTTGCTTGGGAGCTGCTATATATTTTGTGTTTTCATTTGTCACACAAACCATTTCTTACCATAAACAAGGGTGTCCTTACGTGGGCTTCTTCAAATAAGATGTTATCATCTTCAAGGTGGGCTTGGTCATCATCTTCAAGAACAAGCAAGTGTCCAAGTGCCATGTTCTTCATGGTCATGTCCTTCTTGCCATGTCTTCATCGAAGTGCCATCATGCCATCTCCAAGGGTTCTAAGACCCCATGAACCTTCAAGAATGCAAGGACCATCAAACCACCAAATGAGGGCACTTCATGGGCTACTTCAACCACCTTAGCCATACACGGGGACCTCTATGGTCAAGATACATCAAAACATCACATGTGGGTTGTTGAAATACTGAGAGGGGGGGTGAATCAGTATTTGCCAATTATTAAAAATTTATCTGATCAAAAGCAAGATGCTAATCTCCAATCATAGCAGCATATCATTAACAATCATGAAAATAACAAGATGCACAGTACACAAGATTTTTACGTGGAAACCCAAGTTCTGGGGGTAAAACCACGGAAGCCTTTTAATAATAGTTGTCCAGAAATAACTGGATGATAAGTACAACTGTCTTATTGTATAGACTTCAATTTATCAGCTTCAACTGAAAGGAGGCTACGACCCCCTGTTTTACAGGCTACAACCTGAAGGAAGCTACCGCTCCCTAGTTTACCGGCTTCTACCGGAAGGAGGCTAAGACCTCCTCTCCTTGCCCCGTCCTACCACCCTGATAAGTAGAATATTGCCGAACCTGTGGACCTGTCAAATACACTAACCTGTACTGATGATATGCTGAACATTTGAACCTGTCACCACCAACACCTGTACTGCTGATATGCTGAACCTTTGAACCTGTCAAACACAACCTGTACTGAACCTGTGAACCTGAATTCTGATCAC
>LPNX010704655.1:0-17747 GCA_001517045.1 Pseudotsuga menziesii
CACGTCAACACCAACAGCTGTATTTTTAACATTTTTCCCTACAAAACCCATTCAGGCAGAGTCACGGTTAGGTTAAAAACATACAGAGAACCGAAAAAAACTCAAACATCATTTACACTGAAGTGACTCTTCGATCTCCATAGCTCTTAAATTCGCTCCCCTTCTCAATACTTGACTTCTTGAACTTGACTTCGATCTTCGTAGCTCCTAAATTCGCTCGCTCCGTAGACACATTTCATAAACTTCTTGTCTCCTTTTATATCATTTGCTGTATTTAGCATTAGTTTCCTATCTTTTAGATTTTTTCTTCAACGGCTATAAAGAAAAAACCAAAAAATATAAACTTTTGTTTTTTTCTTTAAAAACAAAAAGCATAAACTTTTGTTTTTTGTGTTTGGCCTTTGGTTTTTTCTTTAAGAACAAAAAGCATAAACTTTTGCTTTTGTGTTTTTTCTCTAAATCATTAAAGAAGAAAACCAAAAGGAAAATGTGACACAAGAGGAAGAAAAATAATGCAAGCTCATGTATGTTATATTATTTAAATTAGTTTTTTGTAATTATATGTTTAAAGAGTCTCCGAGGGAGCCATTTTTTTTTTATCCAAGTGGAGTGGACTTTTAACTTTTTATAGTATTAGTGATAAAAGTATGTACAAATTTATTACCTCAAGTTAATGGTTTATAAATTTTGTTAAATAAGGTGGTCTATGTGATTACCTTCATTCACACATAAAAAACTAATTTGTTTTGTCCTTTCAAAATGATTAGAAATGCATCATTGATTATATTTTATGTGAATTTAGAAGATGATAAAAATATGTTGAACTTAATTTCTCATGCAATGTTATGTTTAAGATGTTTCTAGCATTTTCTTGATTGGTCTTAGTTATAGTTGAGAATGTAATGTGATGATACCAGAATGAATTGATTGAGGTTGGAATAAAAAATTTAGTCAAGAGATTCAATAAAAGTTAAATTCATTGTGGGGAAAATAAGGAATTTTCAAGGAGGTTGTTTGGTGGTATTTGGAGGTTCAAATGGTGGTATTAGAAACACTTATCAACCATTGAAATGGATAGATGTGAGCCACATGTTTGAATGAATCCATGATGCATTAAAGATGAAGGGCGATTTGGATGCGGGGTTATGTGGATTTTAGAGCCCAAAAGTGTGGTTTTGGGAACCACAATTTGAACTCCAAATTTTATAAGGAAATGATGTGTGTAAGGGATGTTTAAAATTTTGAAGGGTGAACGTCATGTTAAAAGTCTATAGGCTCGACCTTGAAAATATCTAGATTTTTCTCTTGTGTGGGCCAATGTAATCCAATACAAGAGAAATTAAAACAATAGTTTTCGATAGTGGTGGTAAGTAGTTTAAGAGGCTAAGGAAGTGGTATTAGAAACCACTTATCAAGATTTAAAATGGTTTTGTCATTGACATGTTTGCTAGTGGATTCCATGTTAAGAGGGAAAGGTTGGTTAGATTCAACCCCAAAAAAGATAGATGAATGCCATGTGTCCAGTGGAACCCACTACATACGAAATAAAAAACAGTGGTTTTCAACAATCACAGTACATGGTTTCAGAGGCATCACTCGTGGTTATGAAAAATACATTTCAAGCTCCAAAAGGATGAGTGTTTCATGTGCAAACGTGTTTTCTTTGAAATTTTAGAGAGCAAGGCGCATGTTGAAGGTCGACTAGTTTAGTCCCTAAAATCGATCTAGGCCATAATTTGATTTCAATCGCATAATGCACATGGCCCAAACTTGTGCACGAGGAATTAGATGATAGAGATGGGACTTCCCCCCAGTCACATCACCCTCAAGAATTGTGCCAAGTAGATAATCCAAGGGGCCACAGTGACAAGATAAAGTTACCTGGAGGACAAGGTAGATGACATGGTGGATGCAATTGATGGCATGTATGACACTACTACTTTAGTAGCCACATATCATGCCACATCAGTAGATGGAAAGGTTAAAAATAAAGTTTAGAGGCTAAATTTTGTTTTTGCCATGACAAGAGCATATGGAGCCAAAATTGGACAAAAATTTTAGGGGTAAGTCCATAGTGAAGAGGACAACCAAAATTCCATAGAGAGGTGTGGGAATATTAAGCTCATGATTTGTAAATATGAAACATCAGTGACTTTTGAAGACCCATACCCAATTTTTTTTATGAAGGCCTAATTGAATATGAAATTTTGATAGTTCAAATGGTGTCTTGGTAGGGCGATACTTAGTGGAGAATTTGGCCAAATTCCAATGGGTTAGGAGTGGAGATGTTGCAATAGTCCAAAACCCACTATTCCATGAGGCTTTTTGGCAATTTTGGAAAACTTGGAGGCAAAAGTAACCTAAGAAGTTTGAAATGGAATTTTCTTTCCTCTCAAATATTTGAACAAGTTTTATGAAGTGAATTATTCTCATTTTTTCTATGTTTTTGAGATGTCCGTTATCACTAAAAATTTGAAGTTTGGTAGACGTCCAAAAAGAACAAAGTGGGCAATTCCATTATTTTGCGCAACATGACTGGAGCATTAGATTAATTATTTGAAAATCATTTAATACTCATAGCTATATATGTTGGAATATAATAAACCCACTCATAAAATAATTAATCATTATTTGATTAATTTCCTACCTACTAGCTTAGATAGTTGGCATCCACTTGCACATTAGAGTCAGCACCTGCCATCTATATCCTAGGAATGATTTATTTCTGATTCTGGGTTGATCTTGACCACTTTATGGCCATCTAGAATTGGTAACTACACTTTACAATAGATTCTGCTTTATCTGCTTTATCCTGCTTTTCTGTGGATAAGGTAAAGCTAGTCAACTAGGAAACTGGCAGCTTTTATTGCCAACCCGTCCTCCATTATTTTCTCTCCATATTCTAGGATTAGCAAGTATTTCCTTCACTCATCATCACTCACACATGCTAATGATAATTCATGAGGTGCTTGATATATTGGGAAAGTGCTTTAGCCAATGATGGGATTTATCATAATTAGTAAGCCTTCTTTATGAGCTAGCTTGAGTTGTCTTCTAGCAACTCTATTTTCCTTTATAAGGATGTATTACCTATGTAATAATATCAATTATCATTTATTGATCATTCATTAATGTGTGTTCATTAATTATTCTGCTTCTCTCCTTATGCTAATTCTCTACAATTCTATGTGAGGTTAATTGTGTGCGTAGATCCTTAGCCTATTTATGAAATTCCTTATGCCATCAAGGCTTTAGAATTTCTACATGGTATCAGAGTTGAGGATATCAAAGCTCTACATGATATCATATCTTTGAGAGTTCATCAATTAATCCTCCTTTTTCATATTTGTAGGTTTATTTTGCAGGTTCAGCTCTGAATGGATTCAAGAATATCAGGTCCTCTTCTTTCTCCACTCAACAAGCTATTCAGAGTGGAAATTCAAGATGATTTCATCTCTAAAGAGACAAGGTCTCTATAAGATATCTATTGGATATGGTGAAGAGTCTTATGAAGAGCTAATTGACTATTTGAATGACTGTGATAGAGCAATTGGAGCTATTTGTCTAGCTATCTCTCCAACCATGCGCTAGCTCATTGATTATGTTGATTAACCAAAGGATCTCTAGACAACATTGGATAGAGTTTTGGGAAAGGACAATGAGGATTCTTCTAGCTATGTGGAGAGTGCCTCTATATCCTCAATGATTTCTCTCTCTCAAGATGTCTCAACCTCTATAGTCTCTAATGAAGTTGATCATGAAGAAGAATTTTCTCACATAGTTCCTGTTGCTACTACTCTCGTTGATTCAAATGCTTCCTCTTTCAATCAAGAAGCAAATATTGAAGAGCCATCATTTTCTGTGTCCCTTGAAGTAGAAGATATTGATTCATCTTCTTATGATGCTATTGATGAAAAAGAAGTGACTAATGGAGCTTCTATTGCTATTGATGATTCACTCACACATTCAGTGTTCTCTATGTCTTCTATCATGGATTTTGAGATCCATATGCCAGACCTCTCACACTTTTTACATGCCTCTCTTCTTGATGGTGCACGCCCCAGTGACTTCTAGGATGTTTTCTTAGCCAAATCAAGTTCTTTTAGTGTCTTACCACTTACCATACTTGATCCCATGTGGTTCTGCAGCTCCTTTGTTCTTGGAACTCATTCTCAGAGCCTCCTTGAATATTTTGAACATCATTATCTTTCCTCCTCTCATACTTCTACCATAGAGGATTCTTTACCAGTATATTCCTATGAGTCTACTATTGTGATGATATATGATCTCTTAGATTCTTTGGAAGCAATACCAACCCATGGAGTCCATGCAATTGCATTCTTTGATCCTATTCCTTCTTTATGTTCCTACATTATCACTTGCACACATCCTCTTTGTGTAAATGAAGATGGAGCTCATTTCATCTTTACTGGTTTGAAATTTAAGTCATCTCATCATCTTGGAGCTGATTACAAGTCTCAAGATCCTTCATTATTGCCTTCACATCATATGATCTTAGTTGTTTTACATGGTCCTAGTTTCCATCTTGTAGCTATCCTTGATCCAGGTGAGCAGATTCATCTTCTTCCCAAGAAGAAGATTCCTCCAGACATTAGCATTTACTTTGGAGCAGCAACAACACTAGAATTTCAACATTTTTGGTATTGCTTTTAATGTCCTTTCTTGAGGGAGGATTTTCCCCTTGATGTTTTGCCTCTTTCCTCATTCCTTTGGACAAGATAAATTGTAAAAGGGTGACCATAGCTTTTTTGTTGGGCCCTATATGCATATATATTTCTGATTAGTTCAGGGACATCATCATAAAGTCAGGCTTAAAGGGGGGTGTTGGAATATAATAAACCCACTCATAAAATAATTATTCATTATTTGATTAATTTCCTACCCACTAGCTTAGATAGTTCGCATCCACTTGCACCTTAGAGTCAACACTTAAAAAGCAAAAGCTTTAATTTGTCAATTTTTCTATCTTTAAAAGATAGCATCATCTAACCTGACCCATAAATATATGAGTATTCACTTCACAACATTCCAAGGTTGTTTACGAGGATTTTTCATGAACTAACTAACAACTTCCATTGCTTGGGAAATATCTAGTCTAGTGCTCACCATGAAAAATGTGACACTCCCTACAATTGATGGATACATTACATGAGACAGTCTTGTCTTCTTTTCTTTTTTGCTAGGAAAATGTTCATAAGACAACTTAAAGTGTGTAGGAAGTGGGGCACTAACTAATTTTTCGTTCTACATATTGAAGCACTACAAAATATTTTGGATATATAACTTTTGACTTAACCAAATGTTCCTTCTTATTTTGTCCTTTTGTATCTTCATCCATAGAGTTAGATTTGTTGTTCCTAAATCCATCATTTCAAATGTCTTAGGAAATTGACCCTGAAGATTAATGGTTTTTTTCTTTCATGTTGGGGCCTACAACCACCATATCATGAACATACAATAGAAACCAAATTAAAATACCATAATAATACCTTTTATAATATGCACAATGGTCAACCTCACTTCTACTGAAATATTGTCTCCTCTTAAAGGTGACTAATTTTTTGTACCACATCCTTGGCATGTATTTCAATCCATACAGATATTTCTTGAGCTTGCAAACCAAATTTCTTTTCCTCTTTCTTTATATCCATCAGACCAATCTATAAAAATTTATTGCTCAAGATCACTATGCAAGAAAGAAATTTTTACATACAGTTTCTATAACTCTAAATCTTGTGTTGTTACAAGTGCAATTAAAACCCTTATATAGTAAGCCTCAAACTAGAGAGAAGATTTAATTAAAATCCATAGCTAACTTCCATGCATAGCCTTTTGCCACAAACTTAGCTTTATAGCATTCCAACAACTTGACATTGTTCTTCTTTAATTTATATACCCACTTATTTCCAACAACCTTTCTTTATGGTGGGATATCCACAAGTTCCCATGTTTCATGCTTTTGTATTGATTTCATTCTTCATCCATGGTTCCATCTATTTATCTATATACTTAGATTCTCTAGCTTCTTAAAATGAACTAATTTCACCATCATCAATTAATAAAGCAAAAGAATCATGAAAATTAAAAAAAAATACCTTTCTAGTCATATATTTAGATGGGTAGATCTTGTGGGTTGTGGTTGTTCAACTTGATGTTCTTCATGCTAATAAGAGGCCTCATTTTCATCTACATTTTTTCTCTCTTTGTGTTTTTGTTTATGGTTTTGTGTTTCGGTCCCTTTATCACTCGACAACTATCAGATCTTCCTCAAATATACCACTGACTCCCTTTGAAACCAACAACGGTGGGATTCTTAAATATACCTCTAAATCCGTGGAATGACTCCATTTATGCTATGCAAATGAGACGCAACTAAGATACACTTAGAAAAATACAAGAAAAAATATTAATTACAAAAAAAAAAAAATTATTACATAAAGTTCATGAAAGTATAACAAAGTTGGTGTGTATAATTATAGGTCCTTATATATTTGTAAAGAACCAAGATCGACTTGAATACAAAGTGAAAATCAAGATTGAAAACAAACCACACAGAAGAAAAGATAAATTAAAAAAATCATATCACGAGATTTAACCCTTTCTGTTTTTCATTTTGATTCAACAACATCCTTCTCTACTATCCCTCGCAGTTTCCATTCATGTTTTCCTCAAATGATCTATTTTTCCCTCCAAAACCTATTCATACACAGACTCACTATCACATAGCATAGTAAAAACTCAAACATCATTTACAAAATACAATCAAAACAACAAAATAAAAAGAAACGAAATACAAAATAACGAAAAGAAGACCGAATTCACCTTTCGATCTCTGTAGCTCCTAAATTCTCTCCTCTTCTCAATACTTGAACCATTTCGATGGAGAGACACATTTCATAAACTTGTCAACTCCTTTTATAGCTTTTGCTACATTTCGTATTAGTTTCCCATCTTTTGCTTTTTGGTTTTTGCTTTAATGGTTTTAAGAAAAAAGAAAAAGGAAAAAGGAAAAAGGAAAAAGTATTTTTTATTTTTCCTTAACGATTTTAAGAAACAAACAAAAAACAAAATTTTTCTTTAACGAGTTGAAGAAAAAAAAAATTTGTCGCTTGCTTTTTCCTTAAAGTCATTAAAGAAAAAACCAAAAACCAAACTATTACAATAGAAAAAAATTAATAATGTTATGTGATGCATGTTAATATTATAAGTTAGATTCTTTAAATAATATGTGATGGCCCTAGGGAAAATTAGAAAGAATAATGATCGAAAAGATGAAGATTTCAATCACAAGAAAAAGCACGATGGAAGGAGCCGCGTCAAAAGAGGAAAAAAACAAGTCAAAAGGAAGAGTTCGACTTATTTTTGGGTAAAGAGCTAGTTAGACAAAAAGCTTGCTTTTGGTAATAAATCATGATTTTAATTTGGGCCAATAGTGCCTATTTTTAGATGTAATGAGATGTATTAAACTAGAAATCCAACTTATAGATTGAAAATTGAGAGTTAGTTGATGGTTGAAATCAAGAAGTATAAAAGCATTGATCCAAGCTGTGTGCGGGTAGATTGGTAGCGGTCATTTAGAGAGAAAGAGAAGATCAAGAAAGAGAGAGACACTAAAACTAGAAAGCATGAGACAAGAGAAAGATGTATGAATTTTAAAGAAGATTCAAAGAAGAGTTTGCAAGCTAAGTGCATAGACCAAAAGTGACAAACCAATTCTCATACCATATGAAGAGCACCTTTCTGGTTTTTCCTTGGATGGGTTTCCATGTTATACCTTGTCTATGTGTGTGTGTGTGTGATATTTGTTTCTCTCGAATGAATAATTGTTGTGAATGAGCTGATAATATAAATATGTCGAGCATAATTTGTTGTGGAAAGAACTTATGTATCTGTGTCGCACATCTATTCACATGATCATATTGAATGTTAGTTAATATGTGTTAATGATTTATGTTATATTATGTTGTATATCTCAATGGATCGATAGATGGTTGTCTTGAAGGAATGTATGAGAACAAAGGTTTAATTCTCAGTTTTGGTCGAGTGACTTGGTATTGCTGTAAGGAGGAAATCCCCGTCATAACTGCAGAAACCTGGTTCTTGAAGTTCCCATAAGATATCTTGGGTGAGACTTCATCTACATCACAGGTGTTGCTGATGGATTTCTCCTTTTCCAGGTCGATATCTTGGGTTTTGTTCATGAATAAAGGGTATGGACCTGGGTCGACCGAAAGTAAGCCAACAAATGGTTCTATTTCTAGGACATTAAATCATTCTCGATGGGGTTATGTTTCAGCACACGACGAAGCCAAAGTTCAAGACTGGGTTGATTATAAAGCACTAGAGTTTGCACACGAGGAAAGTAAAGGATCAGGATTGGACCTGAATGAACGTATGGAGCGATACCTTTATATGGGCATTCATGAGATTTTATTTAGCGAATTTTCCATCATATTGCATGAGTGGTTATTGAAGTTAGCAAGCTAGGAAAAAAAATTCACGGTGGAGCACCGACATAGTGGATTCCTCAGCTGGTCCAACAGCTAAAAAGAGTGAGAAATATTATATCTAGGGTTTTCGACTTCTAGGTCGATAGTATTTTGGGAGGATATATGATAGAAATTGTAGTCGATATGATAAATTCATACAGAGAAGCAGAAATAGAATTTTTCCAAGGACCTCGAGGACATTCTCTAAAATATTTAAAGCTGTGGATCAAGATGATGGTGTGTGAGAAAGGGATCATGAGAACGGAGTAAGACAATTAAATATTTGTGCACAAAGACTCGATATATGTCACAATAAATATTGCGAGAAGAATGGAGGGGGATAAACTGAGATGTTTTTTGGTAATAGAGAGACTGATCTAGAAGGTGGAATTCTAAGAAATGGAAGAATATTTTGGTCAGGAAAGACAATAAGGACTGGGACAAGAAAAGGAAGTTCTAGTGCAACTGGAAGAGAGGACTACAAATTGGTGTCACACCTCAATGGAGGATTTTGCAATGAAGAAGAGGAGTACCATCTAATATTTGAAGAAGCCGAAGAAGAAGAAGCACTAGATCCATAATAAGATTACAACATACCCATGACCCCACGTACATCACTTGACGTAATATCTAGAAAAACATAGCCCAGTGTTTTTTCTAAGAAGACTAATAGTAATAGTGGGAATATCAGTCAGGGAACTCCCACTCGAGGAGTTTTTAATTCACCAGTACCAAGAGTAAAAAAATGGTTGGGAATGATATAAAGCTACCAATATTTATGGAAATGGGTTAGAAGGCCCTAGGCAACATTGTTTTTTATGAGAATTTGTATGAACCATGCGACAGGTCTAGGATGGGGCCATACATAAATCCTAGATGATCACGACTCTTAGAGGTCGTGCTCTCGATTGGTACATGAAATTCTTTGTGGTTCCAATAGGAATCCCCGAGAAGACAATAGATAAAATACATACATGAATTGATAGATGAGTTCAAGAAACCAAAACCTGAGCCGCAATGCATTACAGAGTTGAAAGAGATTAAACAATTACCTACATAGTCTGTTTGGGACTTCAACCAAATATTCAAGACTTTGATGTCTAAAGTAATTTTTTCAGATGTCAAATGTCTAGCATAAATAATGGTTTATTACAGCAATGCTACTGCATATCCATATCCAATTAATGCAACATAAAATTTTATCACATAGAGAATATCTTGATATTTCCATGAAATTGGAAGCTTCACTAGTCAGGGAAACTATTAAAGGGATAATGCAAATAAATTCGCATCTCACCAACCTTATGTTGCAATTTTAGGATATCAAGAAAGGAAATTCCTTGCAAATAAATACACAAGGAATTACTTGCTGTAGAATCTTCTATACCATAGGACATCAGTCGGAGGAATTCCTATACTTACAAAATATAGTAAGCGCACTACCAAGTCTATATTGTAAATTTTTTCGATCAGTAGGACATGCTAAGAAAGACTGCAGAGCATACCAACTACTGTAGGAAAAGAGAGTCGACACCTACCTGATGAATAATGACAAACATATGCAGGTTGAGTGAGCTCAGTCTTAATATCAAAAGACTCAATACACTCGGGCTCAATACCCATCAGAACAATACCCTCAACCCAAGGGGGGTGGAATTTTCATAGGCCGAGGACAAGGGGATTATTTTGTCATGGAAGAGGCCAAGCTATATTTTATAATTGTTGACAACCTAGACACTTTTCCAGATAATGCACAAATCCTACATTGACCTATTCATACTATAAAGAACTAGATCATACTATCAAATAATTCCCTCAATTTATTACAAAGAGGCATCCTAGAGATATGGGAAACTAGTACCCATCGCAGAACGTTAATCTGAACATCTAGAAGATCTTTGCTCAACCTCGAGAACCGAATATTGTTGTGATAACAAGAGGAGGTGTTTTGATGTGAGAAGATCAAGAAGAACCATATGGATAAATAAGAGTGGGACCGACACAACAAAATAAAGAACCATTTGATGTCATGAAAGAAAAGGAGATATTTTTGGATTCTCGACACTTCTGATAAACTAAATGAAGGACCAATATTGGAGATGCCGCAATGATTCAACCAGCTATATCAGAAGAAACACACAAAAAATGTTAGTAAATTGAAAGAATTTTTTAAAATTTGTTTAGCGATAATACAAGATAAAGATGTTGTCACAGAATTGAAAACCTTAATAGAATAATCTCATGTAGATGCGTGACAAGAAAGAAGGGTTAACCATATTGGGGAAAGATTGAAAACTAGTCATGAACTAAGAATGACTTCCCAAATAGGAGATTATGATATGGACTATATTATTCTAGACTTGGGTTCTGATGTCAACATTCTAACTGGATAGACCTTGGAAATTATGGAAAATCCAAGACTATTGTGGACTTTTGTCTAACTAAGATTATAAAATCAACTGAAGGCTTTAGCTATCATTCAAGTGACACAACTTCTGATTGAGCTAGAAGGACTGAATACTTATGCATACTTTGAAGTAATAGACATTGTTGATGACAAGATTACATATGTTGTGCTTCTAGGGATCGACTGGGCCATTGATAACCAAACTATTATCAATCTCAAGAAGAGGATATTAATGTTTGAAGATGAAGAAATAAGGGTGGTCACATCACTTGATCCTCTAGAAGGCTATAGGTATGTTGAGCAGGTAAATAATGAAGGGAAAGATGGATACTTAAACCATATATGTAATATTACTTCTATAATGGATGATTTTGTGAATATGATGGCCGATGAAAAACTGAGTTGGTGAAGCGTTAGTTTGTGCACATCAGATTTAAAAGAAGCTTTAGAGAATCGATAGAACCTACTCCACGAAGTATCAATGTGACAATGGGCCAGAATTACAAAATTCGTGTGATGGGTAGGTATCTAGGTATATGATCTACCTATTTATGAGGATTTTCCTAAACTAGAATTTTTTTTGACATGATTTGAAGAGAAATTAAAATAACCTCAGCGGCTGTCATATTTGGAATTTGCATTGAAGGATACAACTACCAGATGCTAGGTCTCACATAAACAATCTATCTCGGAATGGCCCCAATGTCGGAAATTGATGGAAGTTCAATTTGGAGAGAAGGTGATGCAAACTGGTTAGAAATATACATGATTGATTAATATTGTCAAACACATTAAGAATTGTCATACGAAATGGGAGGCATGTCTATGAAAAGAATACGTACATCAATTTGTACACCCATCACATATGATACCAAGGAATTGGTAAACATCAGTTGAACTGCAATGAGGAATAATAGAATGGGAAGAATTAGCTGCCAGTTTCACCCATACGTTTGAATTTGCTGATGATCATCCTTCAATTGATGCTTATCTACAAGTAATCAAGGCTAAGATATTTGAATATATTCCTGTGTTGATGACAATTTTTTTTCAGAGCATCCTGAAAGTCTAGCACCGCATGGAGTTATATAATGTAACAAGAGAACTTGATGATGATGATCTCTGTGACATAAATATTCCCGAATATCAAGGTACTCACGTGGTGGAATCATTAGGTGTCTCAAGTGACAAGTTTTTGAATCCATGGAAGACAAAGAAAGTAAACATTGGCTCTGTAGAGAATCAAAATTTTTCCAATATTGGGTATTATTGGGACGATGAAAATATTGGAAGGATTACAGACCTACTACATGAGTTACAATATATGTTTGCCACTAAGTTTTCTGAAATGAAGAGAATTTTCAGAGATCTTGGAGAAATAAAGATTCCATTAAAGCCCGACGCAAAACCTGTTAAGCAACAACCGTATAGAATCAATCCCATGTACAAATAAAAAATTAAGACATAGTTAGATCGAATGTTAGATCTGGGAATTATCATGAACCTGTTATGAGTGGATCAATCCAATGGTAGTACAAGATTGTAATGTCCCTAAAATCTGTAAATAATTTTTTTTGTAGGAATAATAATACTGCTAAGATCTTAAGTGGCATCTTTTCTTAACTGCGAATTATAAACTTGATAAATAACTACACCTAAGTTCTGGATCTGTTTTCCTTTTAGTATGATTCATATGTGACGATCATGTTTAAATGTCATTGTTTTATATTTTGGAATACTTTGTAGTTATGTATATTTTATATGGTTTACTGATGCTCTGATATTATTTCATTCATGTTTGATTACATGTTACGTTATCTAATTTCTTATTTTGATAAATGATGAGGCTAACTTACTTTTGTATTTAAAGGGGAGGAGTGGCGATTTTTTTCCTAATGACTCACTGGGAAAGGTAAGGAAATACTGTGACACTGGGCTTACTTAGTTCTTGTGAACTAATGCAAAACGTATCTATTCCTATTGCATCTCATTCGCCACTAAACCTATACTACTAGCACGTGACGGAATAAAAAATGAAAAGACCCAGCTCCTAAAGTTGCTAATGCTAAATGCTAAGGGATTGGTCATGGTATTAATATATAAGTGTATGAATTTAAACTATACGGAGGAGGGTTTAAATCTCAATGGAAAATGCATGAAGTTCAAAAACTATAGAGTAAGGGTTTTATATATCCTTTGTAGTGGGGGATAGCTGGAATGCTTTAATGTGCCCATGTGAAGGGAAGTGTGGCTCCTTCACGATGGAACAATCCATAAAATCCTTGGTAGGGTTTCACAGCCCATTCCTTTTGCATTTTTTTCGTTGTGGGTGGTGGAGGGAGAGCTCCATCATTGCTGTGCAGAAATGGGTGTTAGTTTATAGTGCCAATGCGAATGCTTGACAGGTATGCAGGAATCATCTATGGTTTAAATCATTCACACTTTTGTTTTGATTTTATAATGGTAACACATACTCCTAAATATATTTCTGTTTCATTTTGCAGGTTTCGACGAGTGTGTGTGCTCTGCAACTAGGGAAAAGGAAAGAGGTCGACAACGTTTTTTTGGGTAATCCCATGAGATGAGGGCCTTTACCCAGCTGATTGGTCATTTATGGGGTCACAGGGTTTCTTTGTGTGAACCGACCTCCAAATTGGGATTCGCCAGGATTTGTGGAAAATAGTGGCTATGCTTAGTGTCTAAACTGTAGGTTTTCCTTTAGTGGTTCTTAGTCTATTCGGGCGTTTTGGTACATTGGACACGACTGTGTAATATTTATAACTCTGTGTTGGATAATTATAATGGTATTTGTCTTAATTTATTTGGTTCTATGTTTTTCTATGAGCACCGTGTTTTAATTTATATGATGGATAAAATTATATCAGTGCCATTTCTCTGCAATGGCACTATGAAAATTCAGTTTTGGATAGTTAATTTTGACTCTGGATAAAGTTCAGGTTTAAACCCACCCTATGTTTTATGGAATGGGTTTAGAATTTTTAAATGAGTTTATCTCTGTTAATTATGTACAAGTTTTGATTTGGGCATTTTCACCTCTGTTTATAACTAAAACGGAAATCCTTGCTTCAAGCTTGATTCAGTTTCTTGGTATAGTCATGTTTGTGTGTTTTCAATTTCATTGTAATGTAATAACTAAATTCTCTCTGTATGATGCCTAGGGAAACCCTAGCTCTTTTTATACATTTGTATGATTTGTTATAATTTTTGGCGTAGAATGAAAATGTAATCATTTTTATGGTTTTGATGGCGGTTGTATAAGCATGGGCCAGCATTTCCTATATGGAATAACCTATGTACTGCAAAGTTTATATTTTATTTCCTATATATACAGACTTATGGTAATTTGTAAATGGATTCGATAGTTGGCGTATTGTTTATGTTTGTTATTTGTCTATTTTTGTTAAATGCTCCAAGTCAGAACTCATGAGATTTGTTCTTGGGTTTCGATGGCTGATTGATTGTTTTATGCTTATTATTTGCTTAATGTGGTTTAAGAACTCCCAAACAGAGCTTATGGGACTCTATCTATGGTTTCAATAGTTTATTTACTATTTATATTCATTATTTATTTAATATTGTTTAAGTTAGAAAATCGTAGAGGCATCTTGGCCAATCCTTAACTGGATTCGATACTAGGTGCATGTATAACATTTATGTTTTTTACTGTGTTTATAATTTGGTTTTAATATTGTAAATTATTCCTCTAAAAATATGAACAGGCACTCAACCTTTGTGTTTAAAGCAATCATGATGAACCTTAAAGTAGTGTGGATAATTTATATATTTAAATGTACCTTTTATTGTTGGAAAATGTAATATGCCACTGTTACATTAGTTTAGCCAGTCCTTTGTACAGGATGGTTGGGGATTGCTTCCTTGGGAAAAATGATAGTTTAATTTCTACCGTGGATGACTGTATTATTACTTGATTTTAGGTTTATAACAATACAAAAAAACCCTGCCATTAGCGTCTCTTTTAGCGTCCACTGTCACTTTTAGTGTATTTTTCATCATTTTTTGGACAAAGTGGATGCCTTTCCATGGGATGGCGCTATTAATGGTGTTATTTGCATCCCTTTTTAAACATTGGCACTATTTTGGATGCTAATTAGCATCCCAATTAATGTCCCAATTAGAGTCCCAATTAGCATCCCAATTAGCATCTCAATTAGAGTCCCATTTAGCGTCTCAATTATCGTCCCAATTAGCGTCCCTTTTTAAAAGTTGGCACTATTTTGGAGGATAATTAGAATCCCAATTAACGTCCCAATTAGTGTCCCAATTAGCATCACAATTATCATCCCAATTAGCATCACAATTAACGTCCCAATTAACGTCCAAAAAATCATCCCATATAACGGCCAGAATAGCCTCCAAAAAACGTCCTGAATATCATAACAACATATATTAATCCAGGGTTAGCGACAAGAATTGCGCCATGAATTTTGGAAGGAAAAACATCCAAAATAGTGCCAAGTATAGGGCTAGGAATTGCATCTAGAAAACATCCAACATAGCGCCAGGTATAGAGCCAGGTATAGCGCCTGAAATAATGCCAGAAATTTTGAAAGGAACCACGCTAGGAATTGCACTAGGTTTAGAGATAGGAATTGTGTTCGGAAAATGTCAGATATATCAATGTTAATGCCATTGATCATGATTCATGTGATAGTACTTTTGGATATTGATTAATCCTAATGAGGGGTAAATTACCTTAGTGCCACGTAAATTGCTCTAATGGCATTTGAGTGTCCCCAACAACATTTGATAGAACCTAATTTAGTCTAATTGGCACTAACAACATGATGATGATGCATTACGATAATTATAATGGAGTGTATGGATACGATTTGATAAGTATAAGACTATATCATCCATTCTTGTGAGGTAGTGGGTTCCTTGGTCATTATTATCGCAATTTTATTGATAATCACTAAGACGATGACAATGATGTTGATTTATTGTATGATGATGATGACGATGACGATGTGGATTTCAACGATGATTATGCATGTTGTAGCACTTTTGGATCCTAATTGATTCTAATGGAACCTAAATGTCTGTAACGACATCTAAACGACCCTATTATCATCGAAATGCTTGTAACAACATATAAATTACTTTAACAATTACATGACATGAATCCTAATGGCAATGAATGATTAAGAACACTAATGGCATACGAGTGACTATAATGACAATGATGACAGTGATTTTGTTGATGATGTACTTAGTGTTGGCGATGATGATGATCTTAATGTACTTAATGCTGATAAGGATGATGATCTTAATGATAGGGAGGATGATGTACTTAATGTTGGCCCTGTCATATGCATTTAACAAATTCACAAATTTCATAGGAATTTAACAAAAGAAAAATTTCCATTATGTTGGTTTTTAATTTCATAAAATATATCTTTAACTAGATTTAATGGAAGAAAGTTAGGTCTAGAAAAATGTTTAACGTGGTTTTTCTATTTGTAAAATATTTCAGTGTATTGTTTTTCAATATTTATTTTGAGCATTATTGTATTTTAATATTTATTTTCAAGAATTAATATTTGACAAATATTTTATGCAAATAAATCATATTACGGTTTTAAAACTTCCTAATGAAACTCCTCTCATCAAAATGGGAGTTGATTTCCTTTTGAAAAAAAAACTTTGATCGCTAAATGTTTGATGGATCCTTATTTGTCATAAATTATCTATCTCATCACATCACAGGTTCCATATCGAGCAACCTCGAAAAATAGGGGTTTATTTAACCATTGATCGTAATAGGTTCCAATCTAGGCAACCTCCAAAAATAAGGTTTTACTATATTTTCCACAATAGGATTTTGAAAGTGTATGCGTCATTGTTGAAAAAACTTACAGGTTGAAAAATAATTTCAGGGTTGATATTTTTACAATGATTTTAAGTGCTATAGAAGTGGCCCGTCACCCCTAACACACATCTCAGTTACAGGGTTCAACTAGGGAAAATTGTTTTCTTATCCACACCAACATAGACGACTGGGATCCCTTCCCTGTTCAAGACCTAATGGGATTGAACCCTAAGGAGCTTCAAATACTGATATCCCTTCTAGGCAGAAGAGGGCTAGGTTCAAGCTAAAATTTCAAATTCAATTCTCCTAACCAATCAAATCCCCAATGTCCGTACAATAAGAGAACCTATTGGGTTGCTACATATATGGGGACACACAAGTTTGTTACAACAGAGTAAGTTGAGGTCATGGATGTGTGTTTATGTGTCTCCAGATGAATGGGTCAAGGAACTGGATTATTTCCTCGATCTGAGAGACTTAGAACTTTAGATTCTCTTAGAGACTATGAAGACAATTTTACAAAGCAATGGAACTCAAAGGTTACCTAAAATTCCCAAGATTTGTGATTTCTGTATTTTTTGTAAGTAAATTTTTTTCTATTAACAAAATACACAGAGCCGCAAAGAGGCAAAACTTGTTACGAGGGACTTTCATAATACCTTTCCTTTTCCCTATAAGGGTGTTCATTGTTATTCATGACATTAACTCTTCAAATGAATTTTGAGTTTCTATAGTAACTTCAACTAAATTTGTTTTCTTCTTCTTCAGATAAACTAGATTCAGAAGGAAGAGAATTTTCTGTGTAGTCTCTCAAAAAAGAAGCACAAAAATTGGAGAGATGAAATTTGACCCAGTCCTTTCAATGGATTCAACAAGTAGTCAAATAAATTTTTACCTCTACCATTATTTTGCAGCCTTACGACCTTTTTCTCTTCATACCACCCCATCCTCACCCACCAATACTCCTCCTAATTAAAAT
>LPNX010704655.1:24859-95930 GCA_001517045.1 Pseudotsuga menziesii
AAATCCATCTTTTTATAAACTTTTTGAGGTTTAAGCTTGTAAATGGATTTGTAAAATCACATTTTTTTAGGTTTATAAATGTATTTGTAAAACCACTTTCTTTATATATTTTGAGACTACAAACTTAGCAAATAGCATTTAATGAATGCCAATTAGATAGTTGAAAGAAATATTGTTATAGTGAAGTCCTTAGAGCTTCATCACTAGTTATAAAATATTAAATACTTCATGACATATTTTTCTTTTCTATCTTTCAATGATGTTTATAGAGAACTGAACGTGGAAGCTGATACTCTCTCAAAACCAAAGCTAGGAAATAAGGATGGTAGATTAAAGTTCTTTCTTTCCTCTTCTGGAACTCGTTGTAGAACCAGAAATTTGGTTCTTTCCAATGAGTCACTTTGATCTTTTCTCTTAATATTAAGAGGATATTTGTTGGTGAAGTTTATCGTATGTTTGGATTTTGAAAATTTGTTGGATTGGATCCAGTTTTTTCGAGTGGTTCTCTCTTCCTCGATGTTGGGTTTGTTAGTATTTACCAAGTATAATTTTGACTATGATGATCATATTTTGATCATTAGATCTGCTATAACTTTAACACAAATTTTTTTAATATACAAAAAATGTTTTTCTTACTAAAAAAAAATACACCCCCCCATAGAGAATTCAAATCTCACTATATAGCATGTTATATAAACAAGGTTTCCTTGAATATAAAAAATCTCTATATTAAAAACATAAAAATAATATTTATTTGAAAAAAAATAGCAATATTAATTTTGCTGATAAAATCACTCGTTCACACATAAACGGGTGGCTTTACACCCGAAACCCATTGTCTAATGAAAATTTCGAGTGGTGAGCAACATTCAAAATTGAACCCTTCCCATCCCTTCCAAAGGGTTCTAGCCCTTCCCAGAAGTGTAAAGTTAAAATTACCCTTCAAAAAAAATTAAAATATGAATTTTACACTTTCAATTAAGAAGGGAATAATTTATATCAACATTTCAAAAGAAGGGAAACATTTGAAATTACCCATCCATATAAATTTCACAAGATGTTAAATTTTCTATGCTATAAAGTTCAACTCATCATTCAAAATATTGGAAATATGATAAATTATAATCACTCAGTCACTCATGCCATGCACTCACTGCTTAGTTGTGCAAGATGACCAGTAATCATTGATGACTACGAGACACTAGCCATCGAGATGTGACTCCAAATCTCAATTCACTTGGGGCTACAATATTAAGTGTGTAAATGTGTCAACAACTACAAATATAACAAAAAAGAACTACTAGTCTACTACTAGGCCTGAAACGAGCTCAAAATTTTATGCCTACTACCTATGTGAAACTCGCTACCAATGTCCACTCTTTTTTTCGTCAAAATGAAATTCAGAAGGTCGTTTTGATGAGTGATTTTCTATAAGAGTTAATTTCTTGCATGAATATCATGGACTCATGAAAACTATAAACAACACTCAATGTCATGCAAATACAAATAATGACATGTAGCTAGGATCACAAACTATGTAGAGGTTGATTTATGCATTGCTATAGAGAAGTGTCATTGGGCACATGATATGGAGAAGAAATGGTTATTAATAAAAAAAAAAATTGTTGGTTCAAGAATAGTATTTAATTTGATGGGTGGCATGATCGTGATGTAATCTCCCTCTGTCCTTCGAAATATTGTGGTTTCTCACAACATTTGTCCTCAACGCCACCAAAATACATATAAAAATTACTTGTATTTACATCCTCTTCCCTTTAAATCCTTATCTCATAGTCATAACTAAGGATTATTATGCATGCACATACTCACCTTATAATACGAATTGGGTCAAGGCATAGAGACAAACATAAAATATTAAATGTGTCAAGACGCAAAGAGTAAGAGACAAGTATAAGTAAATATTATATTAAATTTACCATATAAGTCTTTAATTAACAATATCAACTAACATTTGACACGTTTATGATATTCTTATCACTCCTTACCAATGTGATTGCAAGGAATTCTTTGAAGGTGAAGTCCATAATTTTAGGTTTTCTTCTTCATTAGCATGCCTTTTGGTAAAACAATAAAGAGGGTCGTGGCATACATCGACATGGAAAACAATTTCAACATAGAGCTTTGCTAACTTGCTTGGTATGTAGGATTATTTTTTTAATAATATCTGAGTTATGTATTATTTCCTATTAGGTTCCCATTCCTTATCATTCTTAGATCTCTCAAGCTTGGATTGCACTAGAATGCCTCAATATGGTTAGGATATAGTCTAAGTAGTTTTTTTTTGTATAATGAAGTGTGCTCCAACTTTAAAAAAATACAATAAAATGGTTGTTATGCTACTAAACAGTAAAATTAATGATACATGCATGACAACTTAATGTGTTCAAAACAAGTTTTTTTGAAAATATATCATTTTTTCATTTAAATATTGAGGAGTGCTCAATTATTAAAAATTGTCAAAAATTGAAAGAACAATATTTATTTTTTACATTTTTTTAGTGAAAGATTTAGTAAAGCTATACTTATCTTATCAATTGAAGTACAATTACTTATTTCACCTTTCATTGGGCTCCAAGAATAAATTCCCCATTTGAAATTAAGATCCACCCTTCACATTTGATCACTGGTGAGTGGCGAGAGCACCACCATTTGAAATTAATACGCGGGAGCACAACCATTTGAAATTAATACCCACCCTTCAAATTTGATAACTGGTGGTGAGTGGAGGGAGTATCATCATTGAAATGAACTCAATTCCAAGTACCTTCAGGATTTGGTAAGAAAAATGGTTTTGTTTGTTGGGATGATCTTTCACTCCCTTCAACTCTAATTTTTTGCCACTAGTATCAGTGTTCAAAGTCAAACACACTGTAATGCTAATGTTCTTCATGCTCAAGCCCACCATCTCACAGCGCTCTATACCGAGGGACGTTTGAAGGAGGCTCTGCACATTTTAAATATCACAGACAACTATGTCCACAATTCTTACACTTGTGTGTGTCTCTTACAGGGTTGAATTAAGATAAAAGCCTTACTAGAGGCCAAATTAGTCCATGTTCATATCAATCATATGGGATTCATGGTAGGCATAGTTTTCAGAAATACCCTTGTCAATGCGTATGTAAAGTGCGAAAATGTGGTGGGCGCTTGCAGAGTTTTCTATCAAATGCCTAAGCAAAATGTGTGCTCTTGGACTGTCATGATTGCAGGTTATACAAAACATGGAGTTTATCATGCTGAGGCATTGGCACTCTTTCACCAAATGCAAAAAATAGCCATCCAACCCAATCAATTCATTTTTTCTTCTGTTCGTCTAGCCTGTGCCAACCTACCATCTCTCGTCTAGGGTCTAGAATACATCAACATATAATAATATGTGGATATGAGTCCAACATTTTTGTGATGAGTGCCCTCGTAGACATGTATGCAACATGTGGGTTTATAGAGAAGGCACATGAAGTGTTTGAAAAAATGCATCAAGGAGATATTGTCTCCTGGACAACAATGGCTATAGGGTACACACAGAATGGGCTTGTTGATGAGTCCCTTAAATGGTTTGATGAAATGCCTCAGAGAAACATGGTCTCATGGAATTCAATGATTGCAGGGTTTGCAGATAATGGTTTTGTGGACCAGGCCGTGAAACTGTTCAACGAAATGCCTCAACAAGATGTGGTTTCATGGAATGTGATTATTACAAGATTTCCATGTAAGGGCCATGCTGATGAAGTCCTGAAACTCTTTCAAAAAATACCACAAATAAGCGTCATCACATGTAATGCAATGATTGTAGGTTTTTTACATAATGGGCTTGTTGATGAAGCGTCAAAACTATTCAAAGAGATACGTTAATGTGACATGGCCTCATGGAGCTCAATGATTATTGGATTTTGACAGAATGGGCTTGTGTATAAAGCATGTAAACTCTTTATGAAAATGCCTCAATGAGATGTAGTCTCATGGAATATGATGAACACATCATTTGCACAGAACAGGATTATAGGTGAAGCCCTCATACTTTTCAACAAAATTCCTGTACGAGATGTCATCTTATGGAATGCTATGATTGCAGGTTTTACACATACTGGGTATGTTGACCAGGCCCTAAAGCTGTTCAATAAAATTCCTCAACGAGATGTGGTTTCATGGAATACAATGATTGCCATATTTTTGCAAAATGGGCATTGTGAGGAGGATCTGCATCTTTTTCATCAAATGCAATTGGAAAGTGTGGAACCAAACTCAAAATTATTCACCACCATCCTCCCAGCATGTGCCAACCTGGAAGCTCTGGAACTGGGTATGGAGATCTATGAAAAAATAATCAGAAGCGGATATCAGTTTGATGTACTTTTGGTGAATGCCTTGATAGACATGTTTGCAAACTGTGGGAGCATAATTATGGCACGCAACACTCAGTTCCTCTGGAATTTGTATGTAAAGGTTGGTTGAAAATAGAAACATTTGGATTATGTCCAATGGAATTCGGTGATAAAGGCCTCTAATATTATTGTTTAACAATCTATATCGTACACTAAAGATTATGGTACATCCTTACATTTGTTTAGGTATGAATGCTTGTTCCTAGAGATACGTCAGTTATTGATATTAGGTAGATGTAAAAGGGTTTGTCTCGATCATTGATATTGAGGAAATAGCACATTTGGTTATAGAATTTGTTGGATGGTTTATCAGTCAAATATTTAATCCTCTAAAGTTAATTCTTGATATCTAGGTGCACTGACACATGATTTATTGCCAATGGAGTTGAGTATGAAGGTTCTCTAATTTGTGTAAGCAATTTGATTATTTTATGGCGTCCAAGATAATTTTCTGAGGTAACACCAGATAGGTAAATATGATAAAACATGTTTTCTTTAGCTTGAGAACACTGTTGCTTGCTTGTGTTTACAATCATTTCACTTTAGGTACTTAATTTGTTAGCAGGTTTTTTTGGCTATTTCAACATGCATATGTGACGTTATATTCATTTTTTGATAGAAGTTGTACTTTGATTAAATGCCTTGTTCTTACTTCCTTAAGGCTTAACATTGCTTTCCATTGCCATTTCTAAGGCTATTCTCATACTTCTGTAAGACTATTCCCATAATTTTGGTATTTCCTTTAGGAGTAACTTTATTGGATAACCTAGATCAGGTTCTATATTATGCACCATTCTTTCTCAGATTTGATGGTTTTCCTGGCGGTACATCATTATCTAGGTTTTCAAAAAAGGGGTTTGCTTGAATTCGGACCATATTTTGAATGTTAAGGAAAAATTCATAATAAACTTGTCCTAAGAGGTTAAGACACATAATTAAAGTTGTTTTTGAGAAGTTCTCCAAGAAATCAAATTGTCAACATTGAAGCATTGCCACCAAAACCTAAACCCTCTCCCATGTTTCCAAACCCAAAACATTTGAGATATGGAAATTAGTACAGAGCTCTTCAAGAATGATTCAGAAACACTTCCCAGCCGTTTCCTGTACAAAAAATTTGGGCAACATTTTTGGGATGTATCCCGGCAACACGGAATGGGTATTTTCAACTCAAACAAAAATTTCAATTATTATCCTTAGTGGCATGGGACATACCCACAAGTTAAAAATAGAAAGGGAGAAAAAAGAGAAGCTTATATATATATATATATATATAAACTTGGTAAAAATAGGAAAAATAACACATATGGTGTTAATGCAAAGCTAGCATAATTTTTTTCATAATATCGATGAATATTTAAATTCTTTACATAAATAGAACAATAATGTAGTTTCCACATTTGCAAAAAAATTGAGTGGCATTGCTAATACCCATATCTGTTTCAAAAACCATACCTATTTTCTTGGTTCAGATGACTTTCCATATATGTCAAGGATTAGGGATGACTTGGTAAAATTAGAGAAACCAACTATACAAGTAACATTATTGTTTCTTTCTAGATGTTGAAAGATTCTATATACAAAGAGATCAAGTTAGAGCCTCAAGTTCAAATAGCATTCAGTTTCCTTTGCAAATAGATGATTAACAGTAGAACTTCCTTAAAGTATTTAATGTGGCAAAATGTTGACTAGGAGTTGGAGTCTTGAAGAGGAGAATTTTTTCAACCAATAAGATTAGGGATTATTGCTGAGTTTTAAAACTTACCCAGACTGACAGTGTTAAAGAGTTCATTCCTTAAGTTTTCATACCTTACAAGGTTTAAACTTTATCAGTTTAAAGCTCAACATCTAGAACACTAAAATATTACAAATCACTTTGTCTTAGACTATGATCAGGAAAAACATCAATTAAATGTAGACAACAATGTTTCTGTAGATGGTCTATCATCTAGAGCATATTTTCCCATTGTCGTTGTCAGTATAAAATAGGTTTTATAGCTTATGAGAGAAAAGTTAAAACCAACAATTGTACCCAAAACTTTTAGGCTGATCAATGTGTCAAAATCATTTGCTCCAAAAAAATTTGTTTTCCTACCATATTTAAGTTCGACTAGATTGGGACTCATGGACCTCATGAAACAAAACAAGCAATTCAAGTTGATTTCAGCTAGACTCAATTCTGGTTTTGCATGTAGGAAATCAAGTACTAACCAGTCAACCATAATGGCCACACCCACTCAGTAGAACACATTTGACAATACTTTTGCTAGCATACTATTAATGAACAAATGTAATTTGAGCCACGAATTAGTAACTGCCGGCTTTGGTATAACCATATTAGCTACAAGACAGACCTAAAATTCATGGCTTTCTGTTAGGATATGGAGTTCTGAAGAGCAATAAATGTTCCTCTCAATTATCATGATGTTGTTATTTCTTTCATTTCTTCCTGGAATTTAGACAAAATATGACTACAACATGAAGATAACCTGACCTCCAAAATAAAATCAAGATGAGAAATTCTTGATTCAGCTCACTATTTGACACTTAATGAATTAGCATAAGCCAAGTCTTGAAGCTTGTTTTCTAAAAATGAAAGAATATTGAATCCTATAATAGGTCTTACATTCCTAAAATAAATAATATCAGCCATAACTAGGAGAACCATATTGCCATAGTGGAAATTATGTAGAAGTTAAAACACTTGCTTTCTCCCATTAAAGTTAAGCTCAAAATAAATTGGTAAAAATTGTATAGAAATTCACAATGATGTGGCTTCTAATATCCCACAACACCCTCATCATTGCTGAAAAATTACTCTACCAACTGATTGCATGGCAACCTTGTTCTATCTTGTTGTGTTGAAAATTGAAATCAACACCTTCAAACACAACAATCTGAAGAAAAATATTGTGAAAGGTGGATACTACAAACCTACATCAACATACTGTATACACAACCATGAAGCACAACACACAATGCACAAGGCTTCTCATTGCAGCCCTTTAAATCAGCAAAATTGTACAACTCTACAAATCTGTGGTCTACCGAATTATATTAGCAAGAAACCAGAACACACAATGCACACGGATTCTCACTGTAGGCCTTTAAATCAGCAAAATTGTACAACTCTACAAATCCGTGGTCTGCCCAATTATATTGGCAAAATTTTTTGTGTCTTTAATTGGCATGGAAAATGAAGGAAATACCATACGTTTTGTGCTTGAGGTAAACATTTAATGGAGGGCATGATGTCTTTTCCTGAAGTTAAGAGGATGATAATTCTCATTTGATTTATGCTTAAAATTTTCTTGAATTTTGTTTATTTGTTTTGTTAATAGGAATGACTAGAAGGTACAAATGCCTTGAAGCGCCAAATGTGGGTAGAGGCATAACTTGATAGAAGATGGCTAAAATAAGAACAACTTTCTAGAACTGAAGCTGTATCACTCGGAGGAATAAAGTCTGAAGGAACTAATAATAATATTGCATTTGAGGGTGGACGGACCCTTTTTTTGGAATATATATCAAGGGAACTGAAGCAGCTGTTTTCCCTCAACCCAAGTGTGAGGAATGAACAAACCTGATCTTAGTTCCAAACCATTTGTCAGCATCAACATCAGCAAATACAAATGCAGTAGCATAAATTTGTTTGCCATTGCAAGATAATTCATTTATCCAGGACAGAGTTTGTCACACAACAAATTGGATACACTACTGAAAAATCACGTGCATAGTTAAAGGCTTCTATAGGCCTGAGAGCAGAAGAGTTATATGTTTATAGGTCGATTCCTCTGGGCCAAGATCGTAGACATAATCAATATTGACAATTTTTAACATGTTCTTCAGGGAATGATCCTAGATCTGGTAGAATATTTTTCAAGTCTCACGAGGATGGCCACTGGAAGGTCATTGATACAGCTGAGGTACTTTTCTTAGTTTGTATTTTCTATGAAGGAAACACTATTTTGTGCATCATGCTGTAGGTAATGTATTAAATTCCTTCATTTCTTTACTTGATTATCCCAATAGGCTTTTTTTCGAGAGAGTCTTATTTTTAGTGATGTGAAATTTGATTATAGTGCTGTGCATTTCTTTCTTTGTTTCACAAGTATTCTTAAAGAAATGGGATTTAATATTGGAAGGTATATGAATGTAGATATAGTCAATATATCTATGTTTAATTTTCCATACATTTGTATTAGTTCCATCATAACCAGACTTCGATGTTACATCATAATCAGAAATCAGAGTTCTATGTTAAGTTTTGGTTAATTGTGAACTAAACAAACGTATCAAATTCAATCATAGTTCTGATTGGATGGAAACTGTGTCTTTTTGTATCCCTATGTTCCCATAACTAAAGGAAAGCCTACTACACTATTATATGGTAACGTGGAGTATAGATCAGTTCTGGTCTTACAAATATAGAAGATTGATCTTTCAATCTCTTATTTACTATTATGCCATAGGATCTAGCTGGAATTATCAAAAGGTGTTGGCCGAAGAGGTTACATTTATATACTGACTGCACAGTTATGGCTATTTGACCCAATATAGCTATATATTATGATCCATATAAATATACAATGTTTTGGACTGACAATTCTTTCAAATGCACATTCCATGGCTATTAGGCCCTGGCCAAAATAAACATACTTCTTACTGAGACCCCCTTATACTTCCATTGACATGTCATAGACATTGATGATGAAATTATTGTATTTTTTTTAACATGAGGCCACTATCACAAACAGTGACTTCCATATGATGTACTTTAGTAATAGTGCATATTAGATGTCATTCAACATTTTTTATGTCCACTGTCTTGTTTAAAGCTTCAAACTTAACAGGAAATCATGAGCACACCCTATTCCAATATGTTTCCAATGTGTCCAATCAGGTCTTTCCATAGTCTGGAGCCTTTAAGACCATTTAAGTGTGTTCTTTGTTAGCCTTGTGCCTAAGTGTGAAAGCCTTTCCGTGCCAGCTGTTTTCCAGCCAAAAAGGAAAATTTAATCCAACCTACCCTCTTTTCACCAGGAAAGTCCAAATCAATAATGCATCCAGTTCGATCTGCTTCAGTACTCTACAAATTTTCAACCCAACTTTCTGGATATCAACTACGAGGAGTTTCATCCATTTAAATGCTCCATATTGATGAACCCCTATGTGAAGATGAATAATTCATCCTCTTGTGGGATTCATTTTATGATAATTTTCCCTTTCTGAAGTCACATAAAGATTGATCTTGAAAACAAAAAATTACATGTGCATGGTTGGTCTTTGCATTTCTTATCTATAGGATATAATGGAAGATTGAAATGTTGTTGCTGGCATGTCTTTGCAAAATATAGGTTTCCCTTTCTTGTAGGTTGAGCAATGCTAAAGGAGAAACACGATTGAGGCAAGAATATTTTGGTATAAATGATACATCAGAAAGTGCCAAGGTTGTAGTTGTAAACAAAGCTTCCATTGCATCACCAATCAAGGAATCTGCACCTTCAGTTGATAAGTCATGCAACAGTATATCACAAATTACTATCCATAATAAGAAATGGACAGATGTAAGTATTCCTTGGGATTATATTCCTGTGATCCTATATGAACTTGGATAGGTAGCATTTCATAACATCTTCATAACTCAACAATAATAGATACCACTATACCATTTGGCCACTTATTAGGCCATGAACTTACAGTGAGAATAAGTTTTTCTAATGCAACTACAACCTCATTCTGTTTGAATGTCAGCTCAGAGCTTGAGAAGCATTGTTCTATAGTTTGATGCTTATTTCATCATCTACAAGATCGGTAGCTTCTAGGTGTGGAGCCACTGAAGATGAACAAAGCGTGTTTCCTGCTTGTTCCATACAAGCATTGTAATTTAGGTTGGGCCATTTTCAGTCATCTTTTTCAGTGTCTGCATCCCAACAAGTGTCTTGAACTAGTTCTAGGTGTGATATATCATTAAAAACCACCATCTCAGCATGACCACAGGAGGTGTATACATCATCAATGCTGTCATCACCTTCAACTAAAAGTTTATCTTCAAAATTCTTCCCAATAGAATCTGTAACTTCAGGGATGACATATGTAGTATTCCTGCTTTGCTTGCTTGTAGCACCTTTCAATCTTGGCCATAAATATACAGGATTCAATACAATCGCAACTACGTCACCTTCTATCAGTCACAAGAGAAGGAATGAAAATTGTGGGAAACCACCGACGTAATTAATTTAGCATATTACCATTGTTTCTTTCTTGATATCAAATATGACTGGAAATGTGTCATGTGTGGGAGGGTGTATCTTATCCTTGAATTATAAAGGGCCTCACATTAAAAAGTCTATAAAGTTGAAAACATAAATTGTATTTCTAACTTTATAGCATATAAAATTTTACTAAATCAGGACTATCTTAAAAAATTTAAAGAGATTCCCTCAGCACATTGTTTTTCCAAAAATACTTTAGTTGCATTTATAAAATACTAAAATCTTCTTGATTTTATAGAAGCCATTATGATTCCTTAAATATTTACCTTTTCAAGTATTTTGCATAATGGCGAGAACGCGAAACTCTTTAGGCCAGAACTTGAAAATTTTCAGGACAAAATGCGAAACTCTTGGACCATATTTGTGATTCTGAATTTCAGTATGCCTGCTTTCCTTGTAAGCATTGCTTACAAAAACTACAGCTACTTTCAGCATTCATCCAGTAATTCCTGTTATTCTGTCTACTCAACTGCTTGAACCTTGAACCTCGTGCTACTTTATTGTTGAAGTAACTACTAATTATTTATTAACCTTCTCATTCACGTGTATACAAGTTGCAGTTTTGATGAGTTTTATACGAAGGTCTGTGAACGATAATTTTTTCATGATCTATTTACTCTATTTTTCCTTTAGTTTTTGGTAGATTGTTTTTATTGATATTTTCATAAGTAATTAATGCATCTGGAAATTGGAATTAAGTGCTAACAGACTCAAGTTCAGATATCTATATGCTCGGTAGAGGTATTTTTCTTGCTGGTTAGGCACTAAAAAAAGTGTTGAGAATGGTGTAATTGTCACGTGCCATGACAATCACAAATTGTGTCATTAATGTATATTGGTAGGCATTAATTATGACTAATCCCATCATATATTGTAATACTAGGTTATGATTAATGCCAACCTAGTCAACTCTAATATGTAGGATCAATAACCCTCTTGGGAAGTGAAACCTACTTATGTAGGCCCATAACCCCTCTTGGGAGAAAACCCTTATTGAGTTGTGTATAAATACACAACTAAACCTCATTTGTAATATCATTTTGTGTGATCATGTGATGTCATGAGCATACTTTAGCCTATAAGCATAATTTTTTTATACAAGTGATTAAGCCTACAAGCACCATATATTTGGCATTCTTATGTTCCAAATGTATGATTTTCTCTCTCGAACGCATCTTTTGGACAACTCTAGCACACTTGTTTAGTGTTGTTCTCTCCTTAATTTTTTGCAAGTTTTTTGGTTGGCTGTTTGGTTCCATTCAATCCCCTCGTTATATTGTGATCTCAAGTTTCAACATGGTATCAGAGGAAGTGCGAACCTTTCTCTACCTATTTTAATGTTGGTTAGTGTTTTCTTCTTGGTTGTTCACAATGGTATACTTTGTGATTAGAACTTGGCGTATGGAAGATTCTCTAAATCAAGGAGTTTGGGGGTTGTTTTTCATGGTGTTAATGTTTGCTGGAAAAAGGGGTTTTGTTGAGGCTACTTTAGTTGCTTTGTCCACATTTTTCATAGACCTTGTCCATAAATTGCAACACCCAACATTAGGGTTTTTTTGTTGATTTTTAATTCAGGAATTTTTGTCAACAAATTCAGGGCTATTTGCTTATAACATCACAGTTATTCATGATAGCGATTTCATATCACCCTTTTGCTGATTCATTTCAAGAGATTTTTCAGCCACAATTATGGAAATTTAGGGATGCAAACTAGGCTTTTCAGATCTCTTCCTTTACACAAGTGATCCAAAAATTATTGTCTAGTGCCATTTCCCTAAGGGCTATAGATTTAGAGTTTCTTGTTCATCTCTTAGGGTTTCCTAGGGTTTTAACCGTTCTCTATAGTTCACGTCAGATTTATGATCCAAAAACAATTCACCAAGGCATTATATATTATGGTGAAGAACTAAGGTTTTATTGGGTCATCCTTTTTTATTAATACTTTTGTAGGGTTGTGTTTTGCTAAGGGTTGTGCTACCCTAACAATAGAAACAATACACTGCATATTTCTTGGAAGAGATGGTAAAATTTATTTTTCTAGTCTATATAGGTGATTCCTTGAGACTTTAAATTTTATGGAGCCTTCTTTGCTGAACCTAATGACCTCAAATGGCTCTCTGCCATATTCAATGGGGATACTTATACTTGGGAATATCTAGCATAGAAGAACTATATATGAAATCGTGAAGGTTGTGTCTTCGGTTCTTGCTCAACTTGTCTTCAAGGGTTTGAAGAGCTTGCAAGAGCAACAATTTGTTACAAGGATATTCCATATGATATTGCTGACATAGTTTACAATGCACATCTAACCATGAACTCTACATAAGTGTTTGATATATTGTGCTAGAACCTTGATCAACATATGACTTCATCAGTTTTTCATTTCAAGTTTTTGGAATCAAATACATGGACCCATATTCCAAGATTTCTTAATGAATTCAGTGAACATAAGAGGTTTCTTGATGAATTCAATTAATTCCAGACTTGGATGTTAATCCTGCAGGATTTTTGTCGATGGGGTATGGTGTGTGGGCACCAAATGGTGCATGCTTGATGGGGCATGGGGTATGGGTATGGACGGTAAGCCCCCATGCGACTAGCCTGGAAGGAGCCTTAAAGGATTTTCTATAGGATGAATATTGCTCACCATCATAGACAAGATCAGTTAAAATACAACAACACCTTCGAACTTCTCATTTCTGTAAAGCATATAACATTAAATGAAACCATTCAATGCGTCAGAGAGAGTTGGGACTCACGGGCCAGTAATCAGACATCAGAATGTTTGTATGAAAACATGGGGATGTGAAAAATAGAAATCAACCAATACTAACTATTATTCATTAAATTTATTGGCCACTAACAGTCATGATATTTATTACACATTAATACATAATATATCAAGGATCCTAATATATTATTGAGTGTCACTTATTCTAGCACCTCGTCTTAACATGGAATACAAATTTTTTAACTCCCCTCAATATAAAATCCATAGAAACTTACTCAGTAACTAAGAATAATTACAAAAGTTGAAGGGAATTCTTGTTCAGTCTTCAATAATGCAACACTTCTCTGGTTCTTAATATCTAAACACTACATTCTGTTGTATGATGCAGGTTGTGTTGGTAAAGAAATGTATGCAATGTCATATCAACCAAGTTTTGCATGGGACATCAAAGGTAATTTCTTGATTTTATCAATCTTTTTTCTTGTCTTTCTTTCATTATGAGATATGATTATTGAAAAAAGTGTTTGAACATGGAATTTTATGCTTCAAATATGACATTGTCTGCCAATTGATAATAATGAGATTCTAAAGATTATGGATTTTTTCATGACAAGATCTTTTTGTAGTGACCAAAATGGAAACCTGGCCAATAGAGTAATCACATTGTGATATAACTATGTGAAATATGACCTATTTTATGATCACAGTCAATTTTGTCTATATTATGAATGCTTTCTTATTCACAATGCAAAATCTAGATGGAGCTTCTTTAGGGTATTGATTTTGCATTCTCATGTTATGTGTATCCCGTGGAGCTTACATTTCTGGCTTCTTTGTTTCTTTATGTTAGAAACAATAAGCTCACTTCCATTGAGTATTCCTTTGACATGGAAGGTTTTGCATTCATATTTAAATGGATGTTGTTGATAGTCCTTAGGTAGTTATACCCATTTCCAACATCTGCACAATGACTATAGAGTATAGACCTATGCGCTGTCATGATTGTAGTTTGTTAAGTATATTTGATTCTATTCCTTCTCCTAGTGTTTCAAATGATTCCTAGTTTTCCAAACAAAAGGATAAAAAGGTAACCTCACCCTATACTCTATGGCCCCATGAATATGCTTATATCCAATGATGTTGGGGATCATGTAGATCTCCCAGTGCAAGCATTGCAACATCACCTTGGGAAGTGAATAAGCATTATGAATTGGAATCACAATATATCCTAACCATTTGTTCTTGTGGATACTCATTATCTTGATGGAAGAAGGAACTTTGCTCATCCCATGGTGGATAGGATCCATGTGAAGCATTAACTATTGGGTTGATCATTTTCTTTTGATTTTCCTTATTGCTCCACTTCTACATGGCTCTAGGATGATCATTCTTATCTACTATATCCTTGTCATACACACTAAGATAATTGTTGTTGATAGGTCTCATATAGTGGTACACTTACGGTTGCTAGGGAATACTGATTTTTGCAATCCCATTAAGCCAATTTCTTGAATTTTGTTCAAAATTCCTATAAAAGGTTTATGGATGTCATATCTTGCTTCATCATATATTTTGAACTTGTACAATCTATCATCCTTTGCCGACCATTAGATACTCAAAATTGTGATTAATCATTTTTACCATTATGAGGACTCTATAAGTTAGGTTCCCAAATTATTAAAGGGTGCTAGCTCAATGGAAGAGTGCCTGCCTTACAAGCAGGAGGTTGGTGGTTCGATTCGTCCATGCCCTAATGATATTATAATATCGGTTAAAATTGAATAAATTAGTGACAAAAAATTGAGAGATGTGAAACTAGGCATTAAAAAGGATGCAACACGTGGTGCTAATGATGAAGCCAAACATGGTGTTGATATGGTAGGAAAATAAGACGCAAAACTAGGCATTGAAAATGATGCAACACGTGGCACTAATGATGAAACCAAACATGGTGTTGATATGGTAGCAAAATAAAATGTTACTTTGGATGCAAAACATGGCGCTACATAGGAGGAAAAATAAGGTGCAACAATAGAAGAAATATTTGGCATCATTTTGGTAGAAAAACACGATGCAAGAAGGAAGCAAAAATTGGTGCAAATTTGGAAGCGAAAATTGGCACATATTTGGAAGTAAAACATGGTACAAAATGGGATGGTAAAGTGGTAGAAAAAATGGATGCTGATTTGGATGCTAACATGGTGATTTTAAAGATGCAAATATGGCGCTAACAAGGATTTCATTTAAGAAGCAAAAGAGGACACTCACTAGGAAGAAAATAAGGACTTTATTTAGGAAGCAAACCTTGACGTTGTTTAGGAAGCAAAGTTGGACGCTATTCTGGAAGAAAAAAAAAGACGCTATTTTGGACGTCATAAAGGATGCTATCTAGGAAGCAAAAAAAGACGTTGTTTGAGACACTTTAATTTTTTCCCATTTAGCATCTCATTTAGCGTCTAGTTTTACCACTCAATGTAAAAACTATTTACACTAAAAAGGGATGCTAAATGGGACGCTAATTCTAGGATTTGTTGTAGTGTAAACTTCTATTTGCTAAACAATGGTTTATATGGATAAGTTTTTAAGGGATTCGATCCCGGGTTCACGTTGATGAATATTTGTTTAGTTGATTTCTTGTTTGGTTCAATGTATAAAGCAGTGACTGATGCACATCATGTATATGGTTTCTTTGGTTGGTTAAGGGATTCAATCCCTAGTTATTTAATTAGGATTATTTAGATTATTTATTAGTTTTGGTTAATGAGTAGTTTACAAGATAACATGGATGTCTATAACTTTATTTATTTATTTCCTTTAGTAGATTTCATTGAATGGATAATTTATTCGATGAAGTTTTTATTATTGTAATAAGGTTGCATACCTTGGTGAATTCTTTGTGATTTTATACTTAAGGATTTTATTTTGTTTGTACTCCATTTTTAAAATGAGACCGTTGTTGTGATGTAGGGTTTAGTTTCAATATGCTTTTGAAAGAAGAATGGTTATTAAATTTATTTAGAAAACTAAAAGTTGGATCTCTACTAACCCTAAAATATAATATAAAGTTGTGAAACTAGTTTAATACAACTCTCATAGGAATTTTACCCTAGAATCTAAATAATAATTAAAAACTGAGATTCTAATTTACCTAGAAAAACAAACTTGAAAAATTTATTCAAACTGGTGGAGAGAGAAATTACATATCTTAATCCAAAGCATAATAGTTTAATTACAACCTATAAACATAATTAAAATAACTTGGAAATGTAGAAACCTCTTACCTATAACTATGCATCTTGTTAATGGATAAAATCCCTTGCACACTTAAACATCCAAAATTAATAAAACACTATCTATCCCTGACCTTAGGAATGATAATCAGATAACTTTGGAACTACCACGCTCCTCCCAACCATGACCCAGAATTGTTCCTGGGTCTAATCTGTATCCCCCCCAAGATGGCTCCAACATGCAAGTGATTTGGAGATCCTAAAGGGGAGGTTGCTGCTGTTTGAAAAATCAGGCTCTCTATAAGAATGCTTGGTTTTGGAAAGTGCTCTCCCAAAATTATTTATGAAATAATGATCAAATCCCTAAGCCTTCTTTTGTCTTGGGTCTTATAGAATTTTTTTTAGGAAAGGGAAGTTGGTTTAAACTTGAGTTAAATCAAGAATTCATCACTTTCTTGAAAATAATCTTTAATTGATTTATATGGAATTAGTTGTTATTTTGTTTGACTAGGAACTTTTTACTAGTTCCTACTTAGACTTTAGGATATAATATTTATTTAATTATTTTAGTTTATAATAACTACATAGAGTCTCACTTATTATTTTGGTTTTATTTATTTCTTATATATATATATATATATTCTATAAATATATTCTTATATACATATTATATGAACTTTACATATTATCCTTAATATTTATCCATGCATCATATATCATAGTTTATTTATTTTGATGCTTCCCTTAGTTTACATTATTTATTTTATCAAGGCCTCACGTAGGGTTTGGTCAATCAACTAGGTTAGGCATCTCTAGATCCTCCTTGCGTGTTGGATTACCTCGCATATTGTGGTAGTTCTTCGAGTCCCCGATGAGAAGTATATTTGAAATTTCATTTAATAAATTAAAAATAAGTATGATAAGGGTCGGTTCTATTCATAGATGTTATCACTCAACACACTTAATTTAATTAACCCCTAGCACTATTTAGAGCCTAAGATCAACATTATCAATTTGGGAGTTAGACTAGTGCAACTGCAAAGCCTCTCGCTCAACACTAATAATAGGATGTACTTGTATAATACACCTAGGGATACAATGACCAAGGATTTGATGCTCCAAATATTATGCTCCACATCAATTTGGAATGCTCTAGGGCTTATGCCCAACTTCCAATATTATAACTCATGTTCTCTAGGGCTTATTATCAACACAAAATCTCATTACTCATGTGCTCTAGAGCTTATGATCAACATAGAATCTCATAATTCATGTTCTCTAGAGCTTATGCTCAACAAAAAATATTATAACTCATGTGCTTCAGGGATTACAACTAGCACATTATAGAACTCGATCATGCATTTAGTCTTCTACACAATACATCACAATAATCATTTTAGTATCTATATATTCTAATCACACAATAATAAATCCAGTACATTGTACCACTCCAATAGTCCTTGTCCGTCAGGGTCTATGACCAACATATAAAATAATATACAAGACAATACAACTTGTGCATTGGCTTATGCCCAATACATTTAACTAATCATCATAACATGTGCGTAGTGGGGCATACACCCAATATATAAACATAAACATCAAAGTAAATCATATGTAGTGGGCCTCATGCCCAATATAGTTAAGGTCAAAATTAGGGACATTGCATCCCTCCCCACTTATAAAAGCATCGTCCTGGTGTTCTAGCGACTAGAAATGAAGCCATAAAGCAAGGTGGGGTAAGCCTCTTTCATGGTAGCTTCATTCTCCCATGTGGCCTCATCAGCTCCAAATTGCTTTCATTGCACTTTCAGTTGGATGATAGTTTACTTCCTAAGATGTACTTCTCTTTTGTCTAAAATATGAAGGGGTTATGGCATAAACTCCCCTTCATGTTACACCTATAGCGAGGACCATGTTAGCACTATTTATTTGTACTAAAAGTTAGTGCTATAATTTAATTGATTTTAAGATATATTGGTGATCGGGTGGTTTCGAAATTCTTACTGCTAAGCAATTTGTAAAAATTTCCCAGTTCTGGAAGAAGAGAAGGTTCTAAAGGTGTTTTGAGAAAAATAATTAAAGGTATTTGGTTAAAAAATGAAATATTCCATAAATAAAAGATTATTCTTTATGGATAAATAGATTTTGCAAAAAATTTATAAAGCACATTTTATGAAAGTGGGTCATATTTAGGTTTTATAAAAATAAATAATGTTTATTTTTATAAATCCAAAGGACAATATGGATTTGGGTATTTTTATGGAAATGTTTTCATGCCATATCAAAGTATGTGCTCACAATCAACTACTCATTTTTACAATTTTTAAGATTTGAGTATCTTTATTTTGAAGAATGGTTTCAGGAGAAGCGTTTGAGAATGTTTTGAAATGGCTGTGTTTTGTGAAAATAACAAATGCTTATAATATTTTGAAGGATGATGCCACTAGGGAGCAATACGATTATGCTATTGCCCATCTAGAAGAGTTGTTTTATGACACTCCTCGCTATTATCAAGCTTAATATGGTTACAAAATAGACCTTCGAGCAGTTTTAATCGAGATTCTCCTCATTTCATTAGTGTTTCAATACCTGAATTAGTGGATAAGGAACCAACAGATGATAAGCATTGTTAAAACTGCGTATGGAGCAAAGGATCACTTGTTATGATATTCATATCACATTTGAAAATAGGCTCATTTCAGGCGTCCAACATTGTACGACAAATCAAATTGAAAATGAATGGCGCAGATGATAATCACTTTCATCCAACGGCCAAGCCAAATTTTGCGATATCAACCTGCACAGAGAAACTACATTTTCAAATTCATGAAATAAACCTTCTCCTGGTCAAATTGAAAATGTGTGTCCAACATCCATCACCCAGCTAATAAACTCCACAGAGGAGGAAAATTTTGCGTTTGTGAACTTACAAGAGGTAAGTCAATTTTTCAATCAGTGAAATTTTAAATGGTGGGTGGCTTAGGACATGTGTTTAATTGGAAAATCAGATTGATGGTTGTCAAATATTCTGCTTGGTGAAAGTGTTGGTTGTCTATGTTTTTAAAAATCAACGAAATTTTATATAGTGGGAAAGATAAAAAATTTCATGTTATGTATGCTTAGAGACACCTATATCACCAGAGATATCATATTTATCATAAAGAGCATCAGCATGCATTTGTTGAAGCAACCAGATGAGTTTTTTCCTTGAAAATGATTGTTTGAGTCATTAATTTCAAGCAGTCGTTTCCTCCAAACAGAGACGATTTTATAGAAAATGAGAGAGGTTTGTCTTCCTAATGTATCTATATACAATAACCTCTCTCATTTTTCACACAGGTTCTAAGTATTGGGATAATCAAAGTCATCTTCAGAGAGAAAAATTCTAGATTTTTAAATGACTGTTTTAGTCAGTTATTTCAATCAATTGTTTCTGGCAAACTCGATAGAATTTTCCAAAACTGAATGAGTTTTCTCTTAAGAACATGATTATTTTCAATAAAATCCTTCATTTTGACATAGGCGCTATGGTTTAGGAGAAACAAAGTGAGTTTTACATGCAATTGTTCAGTCGTTCTAAAGGACTATTTCAGACATCAAATTCAAAGAATTGTTTAAGCCAAATGGAGTTGAATTTCAGGAAACCAAGAGAGTTTTTTCTTCATCACAGGCCTACCATCAAAAAAATCCTTCAGTTTTTACATAGGTATCACAGGTTGGGAGAATTTAAAAGATATTCACATGGTATTTTTCCAGAAATTTATAGGTTTACTGTCTGAGTCATCAGTTTCAAAATCATATCCTAAGGAGCTAGAGCTGAATCAGGGGAAACGAAGACATGGGTTTTGTTCAGTACATGGCAAGTTAAAAAAACATCTTTTGGTTTTCACATAGATGCCACCATATGGGATATGCAGGAGGGGATTTTTAGCCTATTTTTCTAGTAGTCCACATTTTATTTTTGTCTTATGTGAATCGTGGTGTGTAGGCCACGTCCGAAGTTTGTTAGAAAATGTTCTTCAGTTTGTAAATATTTTTTTTTGAACGTTGATTTAGGAGGTCCAGAAAGACTATAAATTCACCTTCTATAGAAGGAGAAAGGGTTGGAACCGATGTAATTTTTCAGTGTATGCTTTCAAGAGTTCCTTAATAAAATTGCTGAGCCGACACTGGTGTTTTTTCGAGAGATTCATGAGTTGTTTTATGTTGCAGTTTGTTACTTTCTTTCCCATGTGAATGTTTTCCATTTTTTCTTCCCCATTATGTTTTCTTTCATGTCTCAAATAAGTGTATAGCAGTTTGGAATTCATATATCTTATGCTTCGTCTCTTGTTTTCAGATATCAACTAAAGCTTTCTTTTAAAGTTAACATAGAATTCATTCTCTAATGCTCTATGTTAATGGTCTGTCCATGTTCATCTTTTCCACCAGAAAATTATTATTTGACTATAACTGAATGGCTATCTTGCCTCTGTGTTAAAATCACCCTGCAAAAGTTCTGCCATCTATTATTTCACATCTCGACTCCATCTCCCAATGGTTCTATGTTTTGTTTCAACCACCCTTACAAACAATTCATATTTTCACTTGTACATATCTGGCATTGCTAATATTTGGTGAGAGATCCCTCTCGGAAGAGGAGAAGGCCAGTTCTCTCTTCAAAAGTGGTTCTGTTGTTACCTGGGAATGAGCCTTCATAGCCTCTGGTTCTTTTCCAGTGCTAACAGACCAATCAATAACATGTATAGTATCATATACACATTTCTTCAATAAATATTCATGGAAAAAATTATGAACCTTTATATGAGTAGGTAAATCTAATTCATTCCACTGACCCTCTCTTGGAGAGTATTTCAAAGTGTTTGCAAAATCTTAGTGCCAACTTTTTGCACCTTCCCAATATCAATGAGCTTCTTTGCGCTTTTACTTTTAAATAAACATGTTCATCGATCTGGTAATATTTTATCTTTTCTTTTCTTATCTGCATAAATTTTCTGGCAGTCTTGTGCTTCCTTGAGATTCCATCAAGCACTTTGTTGACTAACTATTCTAGGTCCTTTAGTAAGTATGTCCCTAACATGAGCCTGTCCACCGAGCTATCCCAAGTCACTATTGTCCTACACTTTCAGCCATAGAGTACCATGAAGGGACTCATTTTGGCGGAGGTCTAGTATTCATTGTTATATCCAAACTCTGCGAGGAGAAGATGATCCTCCCAATTAGCGGGGTTGTTCATCCTATACATTCTAAGCATGTCCTCCAAAATCTGATTTACCCATTTTATCTTCCTGTTTGTTTGTTGGTGGTAAGCAGTACTAAAATTTAACTACGTCTCTAAGCCGAAGAATAAAGATCTCCAAAATTTACTGCTAAACTTCGTGTCTCAATTTGAGATGATTTCCTTGGGTATCCCATGCAATCTAAATATATCCTTTAAGAATATGTCATCAATGTGAACCATTACAGGAAATTTCAACTCAAAATGGGCCTCCTAAAAAAAATTAATAAAATAATAATTAAAATAATAAAATAATATTTATTAATTTTATAGGAAGAAAAGAAAAAAACTACTTTTTTGTTTGTATTTTCGACATATCTCCCTGTGTTTTTACTCAAATTTCGATCGAGAGAGCTCGTTGGACGTGGAATTAAATTCTGCATCCAATGAGTACCCACTCGGCATACTTTTGATGGACCCTGCTACCCCAAAAAAAAGAAATACCTGAAAAAACGTGATGATGATGTCATCATCACATTTTTCAGGTATTTCTTGTTTTTGGGGTAGTGGGGTCCATCAAAAGTATGCTAAGTGGGTACTGGTTGGATGCGGAATTTAATTCCGCATCAAACAAGCTCTCTTGATCGAAATTTGAGTAAAAACACGGAGAGATATGTCGAAAATACAAACAAAAAAGTATTTTTTTTTAATACCTATCCCCAATTTTTTATTAAAAAAGTGTTTAAGACCTATACGGTATTTCAAATTTAAAGCAATTTCATTGGCTAACACATGATGACATGGAATTTGAGTTAAATTTAAAAGGCCCATTTTGAGTTGAAATTTCCTCTAATGTACCTTGTAAGTTGAATTAACTAGGATAAAGTGTGCCTCTTTAGACAAATTGTCAACCACTACAAAGATGGAATCATTCAAATTCTTGCTCTTTGGTAAATCTATAGTAAAATCCATACTAATAACCTCCAATTTCTATTCTCAAATGGGTGACGGTTGTATTAATCCAGAAGGATGTTGGTGCTCAACATTGACTAGATGACACTCTTGGCATTTTGCGACGAATAACGCTATGTTTCCCTTTAAATTATGCCCAAAAAAGTGTTTCTTTACTATCAATATCATATTTTGATATCCTAAATGCCGCAAGTAGGGATTCCAATGGATCTCTGTTAGGATGCCGGACCTGATGTCTCCTCTCTCTGGGACATACAATCTCTCTTTGGACCACAATAGTTCAGTCTCATCTACCTTATATTATTTTTGTTGGTGAAACAACCTGTCTTCCTGAATATTTTTGAGGATTTCAGCATAGAAACAGTTAACTCTGCTTTCCATTCTGATCCTATCATGCAAATTCAAATCGGTTTGGCTCAAATTTACCTCATACAACATATGAGATCGTTGACTTAAAGCATCGCCGATTTTGTTCTCCTTTCCCTTTATATGTTTTAATTCGAAGTGGTACTCTCTAAGGAAGGCCAACCATATGGGATGCTAATTAGCATCCAAAATAGCAAAAACGTTTAAAAAGGGATGTAAATAACACCATTAAAAGTGCCATCCCATGGAAAAGCATCCTCTTTGTCCAAAAAATGATGAGAAATACACTAAAAGTGACAAAGGATGCTAAAAAGGAAGCTAGTACCTAATGATATTAAAATATCGGTTAAAAACAACTAAATTAGTAAGCAAAAAATAAGAGATAGGTGACCAAACAAAATGACCAAAACTCATATATAAAATTACTAAAAATGACTAAATTAGTGACTAATCTATGAGAGATGTGAAACTAGGAATTAAAAAGGATGCAACACGTGGCGCTAATGATGAAGCCAAACATGGCATTGATATGGTAGAAAAATAAGACATTACTTTGGATGAAAAACATGGCGCTACATAGGAAGCAAAATATGGTGCCACAATAGAAGAAATATTTGACGTCATTTTGGTAGCAAAACATGATGCAAAAAAGGAAGCAAAAATTGGTGCAAATTTGGAAGAAAAAATTGGTACATATTTGGAAGTAAAACATGGTGCAAAATTGGATGCTAAAGTGGTAGCAAAAATGGATGCAATATTGGATGCTAATTTGGATGTTAACATGGTGCTATTAAGGATTCAAATATGGCACTAATAGGGATGTCATTTAAGAAGAAAAAGCAGACACTTGCTAAGAAGCAAACTAGGACATTATTTAGGAAGAAAACCTCGACATTGTTTAGGACGCAAAGTTGGACGCTATTCTGGAAGCAAACCTCAACATTGCCTAGGAAGCAAAGTTGGACGCTATTCTAGAAACAAAAAAAGAGACGCTATTTTGGACGTCATAAATGATGCTATTTAGGAAGCAAAAACAGACATTTTTTGAGACGCTTTAAGATTTGTCCATGACGTGTCCCATTTAGTGTCTAGTTTGACCACTCAATGTAAAAAAAATTACACTAAAAATGGACGCTAAATGGGATGCTAATTCCAGGATTTGTTATAGTCTGTGGATAGTTTATATGGTTAAATGTATCTTTCGTTGCTGGAAAATGTGATATGCCAGTGTTGCGTTAGTTTAGCCAATCCTTTGCACAGGATGGTTGGGAATTGTTTCATTAGGAAAATGATAGTTTAATGGCTATCATGGATGATTATATTATTTATTAGTTTTTCAACATTAAGATATCATTATTAGGATCTTTAACAGAGAGAATAACAAGTACAGCAATCAAACACAAGAGACAATGAACACAGTGTTTTTCCTCAGGGAAACCATAAATGGAGAAAACCCCGCAACTTCCTCAGAGATAGAATCAGCACCAAAATAGAAAATCCCAAAACAGTAAGTGATCTCTCGACAGTAGTAACCTTCTTCTGATCTAGCCCCAATGTCTTCTCGTCACTCAACTATGCACTACACTTGAGTGTGTATGAGATGTGTGCTAAATAGAGAAGTCACTTCTCTATTTATCCTACTTCTCAGCATGACTAAAACCCTACTAGGGTTGACTTCACTAAGTCAGTATAATAACCCTAGTGCCCCAGAACTGCGGGGACTTTAACTCTTACACAATAGGATGGTTACCCACAATGACTTGACATGACTTGTTTTCATTATAGATCCTCCTGATCAGAACATCGAGGCATGACATCATCACTCAATTACATTACAGACACATCCTAGAATAAACATTGGGTTATAAGACATAAGATACATAGATGAATACATTCCGAAGTTACAGATACATCAACACTACCTCTTAACTAGGAAGGTATTCTTTCAACACAATTTTCAGAATTGGTCTTCTTCTCTGTATCGACTGGATCATCTCATCATCTTCATCTTCAAGTCTTTTTAGTCTTCAATTCTTCTTCATCTTCAAGTATTCTTAGTCTTCAAGTCATCTTCATCTTCAAGTCTTCTTCATCATGGGATTTGGATCATCACAACTACTGGCTCATCACTACTGGATCATCATCACTATTGGATCATCATCACTACTAAATCATCATCACATCTAGATCATCACTTGATCTGGATGGTCATCAAGTCTATATCATCATCACATCTAAATCATCACTTGATCTGGATCATCATCAAGTCTGGATCATCATCACATGTTATCTCAGAATGATGCTATCTCGATTCTTCTCCTCACAGGAAGTTCTATAGAGTCAATCCTGTAGGCCTACCCTTCATGCAGGTCTTCATCAGCGCTTATATATGACACTTAAGTTAGAATGGCCTTCCCAACTCTTACATCTGACCTCATCTTGTTAGAAAGGCACGCCCAACACTCACATCTAACCTCATCCTGTTAGAAAGGCCCAGCACTCACATCTGACCATGTGTAAAAACATTGTGCCAGAATGGCTCAGCACTTATATCCGACCATGTGCAAGCACACCACATCAGAAAGGCTCTGCACTTACATCTAACCATGTCTGAAGACACCGCATCAAAAAGGCTCAGCACTTATAATCGACCATGCTCGATAGCATCGCATTGAAAGGGATCAACACTTAAAATCGACCATGCTCGAAAGCACTGCATCGAAAGGGCTCTGCACTTATATTTGACCATGCTCAAAAGAACCACATCGGAAGGGTATGCACTGACATCTGATCATGGAGGAACTAATCCTACCATCACATCAGAATGGGCCCCAGTCCCAGACTGAGCTACCCGGTAACTGACCAAGTGCCTCCATTCCCAGAATGGCAGTTGCCCTTACATCTAACCTACTCGTCAGAATGGCCAACACTCACATCTAACATGGAAGGAACCTAATTCTTTAGCCATGATAGAATGGTTCAGCCCTTACATCTGATCAAGTGGGAACACATCTATCTCTCACATCAGAATGGCTTCTTCAGTCCTAGGCTGAGTTTTCCTGGTAACTGACCAGGCACCTCCATTCCGAGAATGGAAATGACCCTTATATCTGATCACTTAGGAACCAATCCTATAGTCACATCAGACTAGCTCAGCACTCATATTTGACATGGAAGGAACCAATCCTCTCACCATGATAGAATGGCTATGGGTCTCATCATTTTCCCTTGGAGGAAACCTCAATCTGGAGAACACCAAGTTTCTCCCTGAAGTACTCGAACTTCACCCTAGCCAATGGATTCTTCAACACATCAGCTATCTATTCCTCCATAGAAACATACTAGAGCTTCACTGCTCCCCTCTACACCATATCCCTGATATAGTGATACTTGATCTTGATATGCTTCGACTTGTCATGGAACACTAGATTCTCTGACAACTTCACGCAACTCTGGTTGTCACAATGTATACAAGTAGCATCCAACTGGAGATCAAATAAATCAGAAAGCAGCTTCCTCAGCCATACTTCCTCACAACTAGCTGAACAAGCTGTGGCATACTCTGCTTCAACTGTACTCAGTGCCACACAGGATTGCTTCCTGCTAAACCAAGTGTTAGTTTTCCAACATTAAGCTAGCATTATGTTAGGATCTTTACTGAGAGAATAAAAAGTACAGCAATCAAACATAAGAGACAATGGACACAGTGTTTTTATCAAGGAAACCATAAATGGAGAAAACCCCACAACTTCCTTAGAGATAGAATCAGCACAAGATGTAAAACCCCAAAACAGTAAGATGCACTCCCGACAACAGTAATCTTCTTCTTGTCTAGCCCCAGTGTCTTCTCCTTCCTCAACTATGCGCTACACTTGAGCATGTGAGTGATGTGTACTAAATAGAGACCCCAGCTCTCTATTTATACTAATCCCAACATGAATAAAACCATACTAGGGCTGACCTCTACTAGGAGAGTCTAATAACCCTAGTGACCCAGAATTGTGGGGACTTCAACCCTTACACAATCGGAGGGTTACCCACTATGACTTGACATGACTTGTTTACATTATTGATTCTCCTGATCGAGACATCAGGGCATGACAAAATGAATCGATTAAAGAATATATACATCCCGGAATAAACATCGGGTTACAATATATAAGATACATAGAAGAACACATTCCGAAGTTACAAATACATCAACACTCCCTCTTAACTAGGAAGGTATTCTTTTGGCACAATTTTCAGCACTGGTCTTCTTCTCTTGTATCAACTGAATCATCTCGTCATCTGCATCTCGAGTCTTCTGAGTCTTCAAGTCATCTTCGTCTTGAAGTCATCTTCATTCTTCGAATCTGGATCATCTCTCGATCTGGATCATCATGGGACATCATCACTGGATTGGATCTGGATCATCACTCGATCTAGATCTGAATCTGGATCATCTCTCGATCTGGATCATCACTTGATCTGGATCTCTTGGATTCATCTTAACTAGATCTGGATCATAGCTTGATCTGGATCTCATCTGGTCGTCATCATGTGTGTGCTATCTCGTCATAGGAAGTTCTATAGAGCCAACCTTCTTTCATGCTAGTTGTAGGCCTAACCATCAGGTAGGTCTTTTCCTAGCACTTACATTTGAACTACTCGTCAGAAAGGCATGCCCAACACTTACATCTGACCTACTTGTTAGAAAGGCACGCCCAACACTCACATTTGATCATGTAGTAAAATACAATCACATCAGAAAGGCCCTGCACTCACATCTGTCATGGAAGGAACTGAATCCTCTCACCATGATAGAATGTCCTGCCCTTACATTTGACATGGAAGGAACTGAATCCTCTCACCATGAAAGAATGGCCCACACTTACATCATCCATGGAAGGAACTGAATCCTCTCACCATGATGGAATGGCCCACACTTACATCGGCCATGGAAGGAACCGAATCCTCTCACCATGATGGAATGGCATGCACTCACATATGACCTGGGAGGAACCAAATCCTCCACCCTCGTCATACAGGCCCCCAGTCCCAGACTGAGCTACCTGGTAACTGACCAGGTGCCTCCACTCTCCTAGAGAGTGGCAGTAGCCCTTACATCTATCCTACTCGATAGAATGGCCAACACTCACATCTGACATGGAAGGAACCAAATCCTTTAGCCATGACAGAATGGATCTTCCCTTACATCTGACTTGCTCGTCAGAATGGTGGTAGCCCTTAGATTTTTCCTACTTGACAGAATGGCCATCACTCACATTTGACATGGAAGGAACCAAATCCTCTCACCATGACAGAATGGCTCATCCCTTATATCTGACATGCTCGTCAGAATGGCTTTGGGACTCATCTCTTTCCCTTGGAGGAAACCTCAATCTGGAGAACACCAAGCTTCTCCCTAAAGTACTCAAAATTCACTCTGGCTAATGGCTTCATTAACACATCAGCTATTTGTTCCTCCATCGCAACATACTAGGGCTTCACTACTCCCCTCTGTACCATATCCCTAATATAGTGATACTTGATCTCTATATGCTTCGACTTGTCATGGAACGCTGTATTCTCTGACAACTTCACACAACTCTAGTTGTCAAAATGTATACAATTAGCATCCATCTAGAGATCAAATAAATCAGACAGTAGCTTCTGCAACCATACTATCTCAAAACTAGCTGAACAAGCTGCGACATACTCTGCTTCAGCTGTACTCAGTGCCATACAGGATTGCTTCCTGCTAAACCAAAATATCACACTTGATTCCATACTAAAGTAACACCCTGAAGTGCTCTTCCTATCACTAGCACTTCTTGCCCAATCTGAATCAACATAACCCTCCAGGTTAATCTTTTGATTCGCATCATACTTGAGCGCATAATCAACTGTACCCCTCAAGTACCTCAGAATATGCTTTGCAGCAATCAAGTGAATGTTTCTTGGATCTGTCAAGAACTGGCTTAAGGTGTTCACAGTAAAGCAAATGTCTGGTCTTGTGTTCGTCAGGTACATCAATGACCCAATCATCTGATGATACATCGTAGCATCAACCGACTCTGAAGAAGCATCATTCAATAGCTTTAGGTTCGATGCCATAGGTGTGGCCATAGTCTTGCAGTCCATCATCCCAAACCTCTTCAGGATCTCTACTGCATACTTTCCTTTTCCAAGGAAGATTCCATCCACACTCTGCCACACATCCATACCTAGAAAGTAATGCATCATACCCAAGTCCTTCATCTCGAACTCGGCAGCAAGCTTTCTCTTCGTATCAGAAATCAACCCATCCATACCTGTCATAAACATATCATCTGCATATAGTAGAAGCATCACTTGGTTTCCATCTTCAACCTTGTAGTAAAGGTTGGAATCTGCTTTACTCTTGGTAAAGCCCAAACTATATAGAAAGCTATCAATTCTACCGTACCAAGTCTTGGGTGCCTATTTCAAACTGTACAAGGATTTCTTCAATCTGCATACATGAGACTCTCTGTCATGTGTCTCAAAACCGAGTGGTTGTTCTACATACACTTCCTCTTCTACTACACCATTCAAGAAATCAGTCTTGACATCCATCTGGTGTATCTTCCATTTCATCACTGCAGCCAGAGCAAGTACTGATATGATGGAAGTGTATTTGGCTACAGGTGCAAAGGTCTCTTCATAGTCTATTCCCTCTTTCTGAGAGAAACCTCAAGCTACAAATATTTCCTTATACTTTTCAATGCTATCATTTGCAGTATGTTTGATCTTTTAGATCCATTTGGAAGTTACAACTGACTTCCTGTTCGGTCTTGGGACAACATCCCAAACATCATTCTTCATGATCGATTGGTACTCTTCGATCACAGCATCCTTCCATTATTTTCATTCTGCCACTTCTTCATAACTAGAAGGTTCTTTATCAATGAAATCACATAGTAAAGCTACATACCCGGAACAAGATCTGGTCCTCTTTCTTTCTCTGTGATTCTCTTCCGGAGCCCCATATCTTTCCGCACCTTGGATAAGTTCTCACACCCAAGCAAGTTTCCTCTTATGAGAATTCTTCTCCAGAGGTGGATCTACAGGTCTTTGTGGCTATTCAAATTCTTTATCTTCTTCTCGAGTTTCTTCATTCATGGTTGTATATCATGAATTCTGGGTGCTTCTACTTCTTTAGGTTCTTCAGCAAGTCTCTTTCTAGATTTGTTGTAAGCTGTGTCTTCATCAAATGTCACATCCCTACTAATGTCAATCTTCTTATATCCCGGGAAATATATTCTGTAATCCTTGTAGCTTTCAGAGTATCCCACAAATATACCCTTCTTTCCTGAAGGATATAATTTAGTCCTCTTCTCTTTTGGAATGTGGATGTACACAGTACAGTAGAATATTCTTAGATGGCTGACTTTTGGTTTCTTTCCGGAGAAGACTTCTTCAGGAGTCTTGCTCTCAAGTACTCTATGTGGAGTATGGTTCTGTACATACACCGTTGTTCTGGCAGCTTCCGCCCAAAGATGCATAGGAAGGTCTTGGTCATGAAGCATTGCTTTTGCAGCTTTCATGATAGTTCTATTCTTCCATTCCACAACCCCATTCTGTTGTGGATTATAAAGAGTGGACAACACGCTCTTAATCCCTGATTCTTTGCATAGCTCTCTGAATTCATTTGAAGTGAATTCTGTGCCATTATCTGATCGAATGGTCTTGATCTTCTTTTCAGTATGGTTTTCGATCAAGGATTTGAATTCTTTGCTCTTATTGAATACTTCATCTTTTTTCTTCATGAAGTAAACCCATGTCTTCCTACAAAAGTCATCAATAAAAGAAACATAATATGCATACCCACTTAGAGAGTTTGATGACATAGGACCGCATACATCGGAGTGGATTATTTTCAAGATTCCTTTTTCTTTGTTTTCACTGCTTGGAAATGTCTTCTTTGTATTCTTTCCTTTTGCACATCCTTTGTAGACCCCATCATGTTTTGCTTGGATTTCTGGAAGATCTTCGACAGCTTTGCTTGCAATAGATAATGCTCTGTAATGCACATGTGCAAGACTTCTATGCCAAAGTTCACTTGGATCTACTGTGTCATGGACCAAGGCTTGTTCTGGATGGCCCTTCAATTTGTATAATCCTCCTTCTTGTTCTCCAATCACTACCGCATCATCGATAGTCTTTCCTTTTGGCCAAATGATGACTTGACCATGTATGAATGCAACCCACATTCCTTTTGCATCTAATGCTGATATGGAGAGAAGGTTCTTCTTGAGTCCTGGCACAAACAATACTTCTTTCATTGTTAGAGATTTTGCAGAGTCTAACTTATATGAATATTCCCCACTAACTTTTATTGGATATTGGTAGTCATCTCCTAGCTTTACCTTGTGAGGTGATTCATGTTCTGACAGTCTCACAAAGGATTCCTTGAATCCAGTCATATGTTTGGAAGCCCCACTGTCTATAAGAGAATCATCACTACCATGAGTAATGTTACCTGTGAGAGCTGATATCAGAACATATTCATCCTCGCTTGAAGAATATTCACTTTCATATCTTGATCTCTTTCTGGATGGTTCATCATCCTCTGCAGCATGAGCATGATGTCTTATTTTGTTGCTCTTCTTTACTATCTTCTGTTTGTTAGGACAATTCCTTGCATAGTGTCATGCTTCATCACAAGTATAGCATATGATCCTAGATACATCTCTTCTAGTATTATCTTTGTGAAAGTGCTTACCTCTGGAACCATGAGGTCTTCTTTTGCTTGACTTGGAGTGAGACTTGGAGTGTACCGTAAGAGATTGGTCTTCACTTCCCATCTTCTCTTCTCAAGCTACTATCTGAGCTTCTTCTTGAGAGCACTCTTCTCATAGTCTGCTAAACTTGACTAACTTATTCCTAGCACAGATTCCTTGGATGAAAGAATTCCATGACCTAGGAAGGCCATTCAATGTAGTCATTACAATCTTTGCATTTTCCCCTTCTTCATCAATTGCTTCTAGTTGCTCTTTGATTTGAGAAACTTGTGTGAAGTAAGACTAGATTGTTTCTTCATTCTCAATCTTCACATTCTTCAGTTGGTTTCTTAGGGTCATCTTCCTATTGATGTTCTTCCCTTCAAACAATTTGGTTAGGGCATCAAACATAGCTTTAGGTGTCTTGAGAGAGGACACCTGTGGGATAAGGTGATCCTTGATAGAATCAGCAATGATCCTCTTTGCAATAACCATATTATTCTTATGTAATTCCTTTTCCTCATCTCCCTCTAGAACTGGAACCTCCTCATAGATGTAGGAGTCTAATTCATTTTCTTCCAGGACCAGGGAGATCCTATACTTCCAGGCTCGAAAGTTATCAGCTCCCTCAATATTTTCATCAAGCTTGGTATGATGAGACATCTTAACTGAGAACCTCAAATGGAAATACAAAAGATTTTAGATCTTACCAGGTCCAAGATGTCGGATCTAAAACTTGAGCTGAAATCCTACAGAGCTGGTTCAGGAGCAAATTAGGGTTTTGATTTTCTATAGTTTTGTCCACCCAAATGCCTTGAAATTTGTTCCTAACTTCGATTTTGGGGAGGATATCAATCCAGGTCTGGGCTCACTAAAAAATTCCTCTTCTATGAAAATCCCTAATCTTCGACAGCAGTGACGGGTCCAAAACTGAAAAACCTCAGAATTGGACTCTGTTTCGACAGAAAGATGTGCCCTAAGGAGGAGTGTTGTTCCACCTTAATTTTGCTGAAAATATTTCGAGGAAGATCCACAAACTAGGAAAACCTAGTTCCCGCAGCTGCACAGTGTCTTCTTCTCAGGTTAGCTCTGATACCATTTTAGTTTTTCAACATTAAGCTAACATTATGTTAGGATCTTTACTGAGAGAATAAAAAGTATAGCAATCAAACACAAGAGACAATGGACACAGAGTTTTTATCAGGGAAACCATAAATGGATAAAAACCCAAAACTTCCTCAGAGATAGAATCAACACAAGATGTAAAACCCCAAAACAGTAAAATGCACTCCCGATAGTAGTAATCTTCTTCTTGTCTAGCCCAAGTATCTTCTCCTTCCTCAACTATGCGCTACACTTGAGTGTGTGAGTGATGTGTACTAAATAGAGACCCCAACTCTCTATTTATACTAATATAGACATGACTAAAACCCTACTAGGGCCGACCTTTAATAGGAGAGTCTAATAACCCTAGTGCCCTGAAACTGTGGGGACTTTAACCCTTACCCAATAAGAGGGTTACCCACTATGACTTGACATGACTTGTTTACATTATTGATTCTCCCGATCGGAACATCGGGGCATGACAACATGACTCAATTACATAATAGATACATCCTGAAATAAACGTCGGGTTACAATACATAAGATACATAGAAGAATACATTCCGAAGTTACAAATACATCAACACCAAGAGATCAGACCTGATCCCATACTGAAGCAACACCCTGAAGTTCTCTTCCTATCGATGGCACTTCCTACCCAATCTGAATCAACATAACCCTCGAGGTTAATCTTCTGACTCACCTCATACTTGAGCCCATAATCAACTATACCCCTCAGGTACCTAAGAATATGCTTTACTACAATCAAGTGAACATGTCTTGGATCTATCAAGAACTGGCTCAAGGTGTTCATAGCAAAGAAAATATCTGGTCTCGTGTTCGTCAGGTACATTAAGGACCCAATCATCTGACAATACATCGTACCATCAACCAACTCTGATGAAGCATCACTCAATAGATTCAGGTTTGATGCCATAGGTGTGGGCATGGATTTGCATTCCATCATCCCAAACCTCTTCAGGATCTATACTACATACTTCCCTTGTCCAAGGGAGATTCCATCTTCACTCTACCACACCTCCATGCATAGGAAATAATGCATCATACCCAAGTCATTCATTTAGAACTTGGTAGCAAGATTTCTCTTCGTATCAGCAATCAACCCATCCATACCTGTCACAAAAATATCATCTACATAGAGTAGGAGCATCACTGGGATGCCATGTTCAACCTTGTAGTAAAGGTTGGAATATGCTTTACTCTTGTTAAAGCCCAAACTGGATGGAAAGTTGTCAATCCTATCATACCAAGTCCTGGTTTCCTATTTCAAATGGTACAGGGCTTTCTTTAATCTGCATACATGAGACTCCCTATCATGTGTCTCAAAACCAAGTGGTTGTTCTACATACACTTACTCCTCTACTACATAATTCAAGAAAGCAGTCTTGACATCCATCTGGTGTATCTTCCATTTCATCACTACATCCAGAGCAAGTACTGATTTGATGGAAGTGTATCTGGCTACAGGTGCAAAGGTTTCTTCAGAATATATTCTTTCTTTTTGAGAGAAACCCCGACCCACAAATATTTCTTTATATTTTTCAATGCTACCATCTGCAGCATGCTTGATCTTGTAGATCCATTTGGAAGTTACAACTGACTTCCCTTCTGGACTTGGAACAACATCCCAAACATCATTCTTCATGATCGATTGGTATTCTTCGATCATAGCATCCTTCCATTCTTTCTGTTTTGTCGCTTCTTAATAACTAGAAGGTTCTTTATCAATAAAGTCATATAGTAAATCTACATACCCGGAGCAGGATCTGGTCCTCTTTCTTTCTCTGTGATTCTCTTCTGGAGCCCCATATCTTTCTGCACCTTGGATAATTTCATGTACCCAAGCAGGTTTCCTCCTATGAGGATTCTTCTCTAGAGGTGGATCTATAGGTCTTTGTGTTTCTTCAAATTCTCGATCTTCTACATGAGTTTCTTCGTTGATGGTTGTATCATGAATTCTTGGTGCTTCTGCTTCTTCAGGCCCTTCAACAGGTTTCTTTCTGGATTTGTTGTAAGCTGTGTCTTCATCAAATGTCACATCCCTGGTGATGTCAATATTCTTGTTCCCTGGGAAATATATTCTGTAATCCTTCGAGCTTTCAGAGTATCCCACAAATATACCCTTCTTTCCTGAAGGATCTAATTTTGTTCTCTTCTCTTTTGGAATGTGTATGTATACAGGACAGCTGAATATTCTGAGATGGCTGACTTGTGGTTTCTTGTTGGAGAAGACTTCTTCAGGAGTCTTGTTCTCAAGTACTCTATGTGGAGTATGGTTCTGGACATACACCGCTGTTCTGGCAGCTTCCACCCAAAGATGCATGGAAGATATTGATCATGGAGCATAGCTCTTGCAGCTTCCATGATAGTTCTGTTCTTCCATTCTATTTTTGATTATACAGAGTGGAAAACTCCCTCTTAATCCCTGATTCTTTGAATATCTCTTTCAATTCATTTGAAGTGAATTCTCCTCCATTGTCTGATTGAAAAGTCTTGATCTTCTTTTTAGTGTGATTCTCGATCATGGATTTGAATTCCTTGAACTTGTTGAATACTTCGTCTTTGTCCTTCATGAAGTAAACCCATGTCTTCCTAGAAAAATCATCAGTAAAATAAACATAATATGCATACCCACTTAGTGAGCTTGATGACATAGGACCACATACATCGAAGTGGATGATTACCAAGATTCCTTTTGCTTTTCTTTCGCTACTTGGAAATGTCTTCTTTGTGTTCTTTCCTTTCACACATCCTTTGTAGACCCCATAATGTTTTGCTTGTATTTCTGGAAGACCTTCAACAGCTTTGCTTGCAAGAGGTAGTGATCTGTAGTGCACATGTGCAAGCCTTCTATGCCATAGTTCATTTGGCTCTACTGTGTCATGGACCAAGGCTTGTTCTGGATGGCCCTTCAATTTGTACAAACCTCCTTCTTGTTCACCAATCACTATTGCATCATCAATAGTATTTCCTTTTGGCCACATGATGACTTGACCATCTATGAATGAAACCCTCATTCCTTTTGTATCTAATGGAGAGAAGGTTCTTCTTGAGTCCTGGCACAAACAAAACTTCCTTCATTGTTATATACTTTCCAGAGTCTAGCTTATAGGAATATTCCCCACTACCTTTTATTGGATATTGGTAGTCATCTCCTAGCTTCACCTTGTGAGGTGATTCATGTTCTGAGAGTTTCACAAAGGATTCCTTAAATCTAGTCATATGTTTGGAAGCTCCACTATCTATATGCGAATCATCACTTCCATGAGTAATGTTTCCTGTGAGAGTGGAAATCAAAACATATTCATCCTTGCTTGAAGAATCTTCACTTTCATATCTGGTTCTCTTTGATGAAGGTTCATCATCATCTGCAGCATGAGAATGATGTCTTATTTTGTTTCCCTTATTCTTGTGAGAGCTAATTTTGTTCTTAGGACAATATCTAGCAAAGTGTCCTTTTTCATCACATGTATAGCAAATGTACTTAGACTTAGCTCTAGGATTTCTAGATTTATTCCTTTGATGAGATTACTTACTTCTGTGATGGCTAGATCTGGGTTTCTTGGATTGTACTGTGAGAGCTTAATCTTCACTTCCCATATTCTCTTCTTGAGCTGCTATCCGAGATTCTTCTTGAGAACATTTTTCCCACAGTATACTAAACTTAACTAACTTCTTTCTAGCACAAATCCCTTGAATGAAGGAGTCCCATGTCCTAGGGAGACCATTCAAGGTGGTCATCACAATTTCTGCATTCTCCACTTCTTCATCTACTGCTTCTAATTTTTCCTTGATCTGAAAAAACCTTGTGAATTAAGACTGGATGGTCTCTGCATTATGGATCTTCACATTCTTCAGTTGATTCCTTAGAGTCATCTTCTGGTTTATGTTCTTCCCTTCAAACAATTTGGTTAGGGCATCAAACATAGATTTAGGTGTCTTGAGAGAGGACACCTGTAAGATAAGGTGATCCTTGATAGAATCAGCAATGATCCTCTTTGCGATAAACAACTTCTTCTTATGCAAGGTCTTTGCCTCATTTCCCTCTGGAACTGGAACCTCCTCATGGATGTAGGAGTCCAACTCATTTTCTTCCAGGACGAGGGAGATCCTATACTTCCAGGCTCGGAAGTTATCAGCTCCCTCAATATTTTCATCAAGATTGGTATGATGATACATCTTAATTGAGAACCTCAAATGGAAATACAAAAGATTTAGATCTTACCAGGTCAAGATGTCGTATCTGGATTTGGCGCTGAAATCCTGTAGTACTGGTTCAGGAGCAAATTAGGGTTTTTATTTTCTAGAGTTCTGTCCAACCAATTGATTTGAAATTGATCCCTAACTTTGATTTTGGGGAGGAGATCAATCCAGGCTTGGGCTCACTGAAAAATTTCTCTTCTGTGAAAAGCCCTAATTTCGGGCAGCAGTGTCGGGTCCAAAATTGAAAAACCTCAGAATTGGATTTTGCTTCGACAGAAAGATGCACCTTGAGGAGGAGAGTTATTCCACCTTAATTTTGCTGAAAATCTATGGAGGAAGGTCCACAAACTAGGAATCCCTAGTTCCCACAGCTGCACAGTGTCTTCTTCTCAGGTTAGCTTTCATACCATGTTAGTGGTACAACATTAAGCTAGCATTATTAGGGTCTCTAATTGAGAGAATAAAAAGTACAGAAATCAAACACAAGAGACAATGAACATAGTGTTTTTCCTTGGGGAAACCATAAATGGAGAAAACCCCTCAACTTCCTCAGAGATAGAATCAACACCAAAATAGAAAATCCCAAAACAGTAAGTGATCTCCCGATAGCAGTAACCTTCTTCTTATCTAGCCCCAGTGTCTTCTCCTCACTCAACTATGCACTACACTTGAGTGTGTATGAGATGTGTGCTAAATAGAGAAGTCACTTCTCTATTTATACTGCTTCTCGACATGACTAAAACCCTACTAGGGCCAACTTCACTAAGTGAGTCTAATAACCCTAGTGCCCCAGAACTGCGGGGACTTTAACACTTAGAAAATAGGAGGGTTACCCAAAATGACTTGACATGACTTGTTTACATTATAGATCCTCCCGATCAAAACATCGAGGCATGCCATCATGAGTCAATTACATTACAGACACATCCCGGAATAAACATCAGGTTACAAGACATAAGATGCATAGATGAATACATTCTGAAGTTACAAATACATCAACATTATTACTTGATTTTAGGTTTATAAACAACACTTTGCTAAATAATGGTTTATGTGATTTAGTTGTTAAGGGATTCAATCCCTTTTTCATGTTTATGAATATTTGTTTAGTCTATTTATTGTTTGGTTTAATGTATAGAGCAATAAATGATGTGCATCTTGTATATGGTTTCTTTGATTGGTTAAGGGATTCAATCCCTGGTTATTTGATTAGGAGTATTTAGATAATTTATTAGTTTTGGATAATGATTAATTTACAAGATAACATGGATGTATGCAATTTGTTTATTTGTTTCCTTTAGTAGATTTTGTTGAATGGACAATTTATTCGATGAGGTTTTTATTGTTGTAATAAGGTCATAGACCTTTGTGAATTCTCTATGATTTTATACTTAGGGATTTTATTTTGTTTTTACTCTGTTTTTAAAACGAGACTGGTGCTGTGATGTAGGGTTTAGTTTCAATATGGTTTTGAAAGAAGTATGGTTATTAAATTTATTTAGAAAACTAAAGGTTGGATCTAGAATAAACGCTAGCATATAATATAAAATTGTGAAACTAGTTTAATACAACTCTGATAGGAATTTTACCCTAGAATCTAAATAAGAATACAAAATTGAGATTCTAATTTACCTAATAAAACAAACCTGAAACATTTATTCAAACTGGTGAAGAGAAAAAATATAGATCTTAATCCAAAGAATAATAGCTATAATTACAACCTCTAAACATAATTAAAATAAGTTAGAAATGTAGAAACCTCTTACCTATAACTATGCAACTTGTTAGTGACTAAAAGTCCCTGGACACTTGAACACACAGAATTAATAAAACACTAGTTATATTTGACCTTAGGAATGATAGTTTGATAAGTTTTGAACTACCATGTTCCTCCCAACCATGACCTGAAACCATTCCTGGTTCTAATCTGGATCCCCCTGAGATGGATCCAGCATGCAAGTGATCTAGAACTCCTAAAGGTGAGGCTGCTATTGTTTGGAAAATCAGGCTCTGTATAAGAATGCTTGTTTTTGGAAAATGCTCTCCCAAAATTATTTGGAAATAATGATGAGATCCCTAATCCTTATCTTTGCTTGGGTATTATATAAAATATTTTAGGAAATCAAAGTTGGTTTAAACTTCAATTAAATCAAGAATTCATTACTTTCTTGAAAATAAACTTTAATTGATTTATATGGAAAATGTAGTTATTTTGTTTAACTAGGAACTTTTTACTAGTTCCTATAGTAAGATTTAGGATATAATATTTATTTAATTATTTTAGTTTATAATTATAGCCAAGGAGAACAAAATTACATTTTGTAGTTTCAACTGAAATACGAGCAAACAACTCCAGAGCCATATCACATGGTCAAAAAATACACCAAAGGTCCATGGATAACAAAAAGTAAACTATATTACATCATAGGACAAATGAATCAAGAGTTAAAATAAGTCTATATTTTCCCTTTTTTTCCCCATCTTCTTTGATTTCACTTCAGTCCATCCTTTCTACGATGAGTCGGCTACAATCAATTGTTTACCTTCCAACTTCGCTGATTGCTAAACAATAACTTGATCCTTATAAAAATATGAAATTTGTGTTTCATGTGCACGCTTTAGTCCACTAAAAGAAATATACAAAGGATTCACAACATTTGTTAGTGTTTTTGCACCATAGTTCTTTTTTCATAATGTTTGTGCATCAACTAATTCAGAGTTCTTCACATTTTCCTCATTTTTCTGTAGATCTAGTTGTTCTTCGTCATCACTCTCCTCATCTTCATCTAGAGGCAGAACATAATCTATTTTCCAATTTTTACGGTTAGTAGTCTAAACCCTTTTTCTTTTTTAGTAAAATTTTTAGGAAGAGGGCATGAGTCTTGGAGGTGACCCGTCAAATGACATAATATACACCTAAAAGCAGTGTTTTCATAGTCCAAACTTTAATTCCAATTGAAGGATTCATGTTTTAGTTGTACTCTATCTAGGAGACCTTTGCTGAGATCTATCTCGCCACAAATTCTTGCATAAGTAAATACCCCCTGCTCTTTCCTGTTGCTATCACTTTTGATAAACCTCCCAAGAAGGTTGCCAATGTCTTCTAGTACTAAATGATGCTAGAATGGTAGAGGTAAATTTGGCAGCCTCACCCATACTGGCATCTTGGTTACCACCATGGAGTTTGCATCAAACTCAGGAAACCAAGGGGTTATGAAAAGCCCAACTCTCCCCCAAAACCAAGGTCCCTGCGATAACATCTTCTAGTAATATTCCTGGGATTCGAACTGAACTACAAAGAATCCCTTGGAACATAAGAGGATTTGACAATTTGTTGTCCAATTGGTGAAAATCCATTGATTTAGATCAAAATATCTAGGGCAAAACCCATTAAAACAACAAATGACAGCTATAGATTATCGTGTATTGAAAAGTCATTTTACCTGTGGATTGTTGATCTCTAGGGTCGGTGTGGATTCCAAATTTTCAACAAAATACAGACCATTCTGGGGAGAATATGAGGTGGCTGTCTGGTATCCCTTATGCCGAGCTGCTTCTTTATAAGATGAAGCTCTAGAGGGTCCTCCTTTTCCTTCTGCTCCCCCCGTAGACAATGCATCAGAAAAATAGTTGACTTCTTGCAGATCTAATAATCTATCAGGCTAAAATATTCCTACAACAGTTTACCTTAATGAAGAAAGAAAAAATAGGTTCTAGGAAAACCCTCTCTTTGCTCTAGATTCATTTTTAGATTCTCCACTGATTCATATCCATGAACCCACACCAAAATTGACTTCCCAGAGGACAGTATAATAAAAATATGAAACTTGTCAATGAGTGCCCTTACTCCAGATTCAGAGGAGATATTGCAAAAAAAATGGGCACCACCACTTGAATGGGAAAAGAAAGAGAAAATACTAGATCTATCGAGATCTGAACCTCGAGGTAGCTATTTTGGACCAGCCAAATCGTCTCCACTCCTATTCTCATCTCATGCTTCATATCTGCTAGTTTCTGTGTAGTCTAGCCTATGGAAATAGAAGGAAAAAAGGGATCACTATGAACTGTAGATCAAGAGGAACTGACGGTGGCACAGTCTAGTGCGTGCAAGTGGCTTCCCTCTAGTGTTTTCGAGCTTCTAAAATCCATCCTAGATAGAAGCATCAGAGCCCTGGAACAAGCTATTCTTCCTTCCTGCACCTGTGTATCTCCCCTGCGCCCTTGATGGATGATCAATTCTTAATCGCCCACAGCCATAGAAAGGGTTCCAAACATCGGCACGCTTGGAGACCTCTCTCGTCTATTTAGGTTAAACTGATTTCCCACTTATTATTTTGGTTATCTTTATTTCTTATATATATATATATATATATATTCTTATATACATATTATATGAAATTTACATACTATCCTTCAAATTTATTCATGCATCATATATCATAGTTTATTTATTTTTGTGCTTCCCTTAGTTGACATTATTTATTTTATCAAGGCCTCAGGTAGGGTTTGGTCGGTCAACTAGGTTAGGGAAATCTAGATCCTCCTTGCATGTTCGATTACCTCGTACATTGCGGTAGTTCTTCTAGTACTTAAAGAGAAGTAGATTTGAAATTTCATTTAATTAACTCAAAATAAATATGATAAGGTTCAGTGTTATTCAGAGTCGTTCTCACTCAACACACTTAATTTCAGTAACCCTTAGCATTAGTCAGATCCTAAGATCAACATTATTAATTTGGGTCTTACACTAGTGCAATTATAGAGCCTCTCACTCAACACTAATAATAGGATGTACTTGTATAATACACCTAGGGATACAATGTCCAAGGATCCGATGCTCAAGAGCTTATGATCAACATCAATTTGGAATGCTCTAGGGATTATGCCCAACACTTCCAATATTATAACTCATGTCCTCCAGATCCTATGCTCAACACAAAATATCATAACACATGTGCTCCAGAGCTTATGCTCAACATAAAATCTCATAACTCATGTCCTCCAAAGCTTACGCTCAACACAAAATATGATAACTCATGTTCTTCAGGGCTTACACCCAACACATTATAGAACTCAACCATGCATTTAGTCTTATGCAAAATACGTCACAATAATCATCTCATTATATGTATGGGTGCATCCATGGAGTTCGGTTATACTTTTTGGCAAGGTGATTTCGGAAAAAACACAAAAAAGTACCTTGATCGAGCAATTTTAAAACCCTCAATAGATGTCTTAACACCTCAATTAAGGGTTTAACAAATGCTCGATCAAGGTTTTCTTAAATCCTTGATTGAGTTTCTACTAAAATTTCAATCGAGCTGTTAGAACTTCGATCAAGGGTTTAGCGAAAGCTCAATCGAGGGTTTAAGAAAACCTCGATCGAGGTCCCTGTGTAAATAAAATTATAAAAAGAGGGTTTCATAACCACGTTGACCGAGGTCTTAATAGTGTCTCGATCGATGGTTTATTAGACCCTCGATCAAGTTTCTAATAAACCCTCGATCGAGCTAGTGTTAAAACATCGGTCGAGGTATTTGAATAGCTCGATTGAGCTACAGACCTTGATCAAGGGCCTAAAAAATAGAGAATTAGACCTCTTACAGGAAAATCAATATTTCTCTGTCTTCCAAGGGTGTAAACCCTGCCATTCATGGCACATAACGGAGCGGCGTTTATATCGATAAATTCAACACTGAATCCTCTCTCCATTGAGGTATCATGCATGAATTTTGGAATTCATATGGGTTGTTTTTAATTCGTTCTAAAAATTACACTTAGAAAACCTGAAAACAACTTCGAAGCAACTCAAATAAAAATCTGCAGGGTAAAAAATACACAGCCAAAAAATTCTTCAGAATGCACAACCCAAATTTTTTTAGCAACTTGAGGGATAAGATAGAGACGTGTTCCGACATATTTAAACATAGGAGGTGTCATTTATTTCTTGCACTGCATCCTAGTAACTGCATGGTTCTTCCACATACCGTTGGTATATCAAACGACCTTTCATGTACCCTTGAGGTATATAGAAAGGTACTTCATGTACTCGATTGTATATCGGAAGGCCCCTTTTGGATGATTTGTATTAGACAACATCAACATGGATTTGAGCTCCCATGTGACTTACATATATCAGGAGACCCTTCTAGGATTCCCTAAACAATGTGAGAAAAACCCTTTTGGCAATCTTGTTAGCGCAATACACCGAGAACAACACTCAGGGAGACTGCTACGGATGTACCATCTAGGTAATCGAGTATTCAGGAAAGGGACGGTCCCAATCCTCCTTATCACGCTTTACTGTTGGACCCTATGGTATATCACGAGTTGCAAAGACTTGAAAATCCTAATAAGGAACCAACTTTTTTCAGCCCCTCTATCACCTAAGATTTCTTGTGGCCGTTAGCTTATGTAGGAGAGTTTTTTTGTGTTTTTTTTAGTTTTCAAACCCTAGGTTAGGATTTTACTGAACAACAATCTAGATGAGTTTAATTTGAGATGATCCAGAAGATTTTAAGGCTTGCCTCCTGATCTTCCTCCTATCATAGGAGAAATTCCAATGGAATCCACGGACCAAGGAGTCGTAGCTGATCCTCATGTGGAATGGAATCCAGCTGTGGGAGTAGGGGAAGAATTCACTACATATGAAAATCCCTTGGTTGAAAAGCCTCCTGTGACTGATATTGATTTCCATTTTCTAATGGAAGGTCATTTCATTTAATCAAATTGGGTTGATCATCCGTATGATGATACAAAGGGAACATAATATGGCCCTGTGCTTCTTTTTGGATAACCTCTACGGGTCAAGCAATTTCTGAATTTGGGGTTACTAGATCGTCCTTTTCTAACCCTCCATTAATTGAGGATTTGTATGCACAGATCCAACCATCTCTTGATTGTATATGCATCTTTCAAGAAAGACTTGCAAAAATTGTTGTTTCACCTCCTCCTCATAAAGAACCCATGTCATCTCTTTTACCCCATCTTTCAGAATCAGTCCCTTCCGGATATCATTCACTCTCGACGTCTCAAGTTACTCATTGTTTGTCATCATCGGATCAAAGATCAGTAGTTCCCAATCCAAGCCACACCTCTGACCCTGTTACTGGGGTTCACAATCTTAGGTCTTCTTCTGGTTCTCCTATATCTTCTACCATTGTGGGACAACCTCGAGCTCAAGTTGTATCAGTAGCTAGTGGAGTTACATCTAGTACAAGAAAGACCCCTATTATAGGGAAATTAGTAGTTGTAGTTCCCTCCACACAAACCAAAATGGTTACTCCCCCTTCTAGTATGAGACAACCCTTAGGGGTAAAACCTATCATTAATAAACCTTCTTGGGGATATACTTACCTGAGAAATCTAGCATATGTAAGTAATATGAACTTTCAACCTACGTCTACAGGAATGGTATATCTCGATATACATTACCCTAGAAACATGTTTACCCCATGGGGGAAACCCAATTGGTTACATATTCCTATGCTTAGAGGGTTACCTATCAATACTACTGGAGGTTATGGTGTCCCACCTTTTGGGGGACCACATGGTGGAGGCCCACCTAGTGGAGGGCCTCCTAGAGGAGAACCACTTAGTGGAGGCCCACCTAGCAGAGGCCCACCTTATGGTGAACCAACACCTGGTAGACCACCTTCTGGGGGCCCACCTCATGGAGGACCACCTTCTGGGGGGATACCACCATGAGGACCACCTCCCAATGGACCACGTTTTGGAGGTCCACCTGGTGGAGGAATGCTTGGTGGAGGCACGCCTGACGGAGGAACACCACCACCAACACCTAGAGGAAACCCTCCTCCTAGAGGCCTGCCTCCATCAAGTGGATATTCAAGAGGATCGTCTGTGAAACTGAATCCCCAACATCCATTATATCAATTGACCTATTGTCCTACTGGTATACAAATTCCTTATCAATACTACTAGTATGTGCAACCTAACCGACAAATTCCTTTTTTGACAACTTTGGAGTTTCCTGATCTGTCCAAGTTGATTAATGATCCCATCAAGCATAACCCTTTGTGGCCTACGATTCCTGCAAAGTTACCATCAGATATCCTGAAATTTGATGGGAACCAAGGAGAAGATCACAAAAACCATGTTATGACTTTCCATCTATGGTGTTCTTCAAATTCCTTGATGGATGACTCAGTCCATTTAAGGCTCTTCTAGCGAATTTGACTGGTACGGCTACAAAGTCATACATTTAACTTTCACAACATTCATTTGTGAACTTTAGCTCATTGAAAACAATTTTTCTTACTCATTTTTGACTTCCTATTCGTTACAAAACCGGTAGGGATCTTTTGACATCACTTCATCAAAATACATCCACACATATTTCAGATCATATTCACGAATCGAGGAGACAACGAAGATATATTAAAGCTCATATTCCAGACCAGTTATTAGCAGATTGGTTCACAAAATCCTTGTTGCCTCCCATTTCCCAATATGTGGCTATGGGTGGGGTCATTACTGAATATTAGGATCTCTATTGTGCTCAATATCTAGACTTGGTCTATTCCCATTATGGAACTATGTATGACATAACCCCTCAAGCTCCTCATCTCAACATTGACCCTACAGAACCACCTCCAGAAACTCTTATTGATGGGGTTGTCAGTTCAATCCAGCCCTCGTCAGCAGCTAATCCTGCCAAGCAACAAAGTACTTCTACTAATACTTCTTCTCCTCCTATGGTTTCCACTTAGGGGAATGCCATTCAATACATGCAAACACCAAGCAATAAGAATAAAGCAAAATGAAAGAATAAAAAACCTGGAAACCGGCAGGAAAATCCCAAGGCTAAGTATCCCTCCTTATTTTGTGGTGGTTATCACATCACAAAAGAGTTCCCTCACTGTGAAGAGATTAGTACATTTTTTAAAGTAACCCCACACCAATAGTGATTACCTACCCCTTTCCATCTCAACAACAATTGATAGACCACATGTCCTCTCAAGGAAACTCTAATTCTATGAAAGAAATCAGAATGATGCCTTTGGAAACTATTATTTTTACTACTTGTAGTCAGTCATCTGACAAGTTGAAAGAGAATAAGGACAAAAATACTTATCTGAAGAAAACTCATTCCACTAGTTCTCCTTCGTCCTCATCTAATGGTCTTCTCACAATCGAGAAACCTACTCTTGACTTGATTTTGTGCCCACCCAAGAGTACCCTTAGGAAAGATGTCTATAGTCCAAATTCTCTAGTTGCACAATTCTACAATGTTGTCGAAGATTTGGCTCAGGAACCTTGCGCAATGTATGCCCTGGAGGTACTTCAAATTTTACCTACATAACTAAATTTTTTTTTGACAACATTTGGGTCATTAGACCCAGATAACACCAAATTAATTCATTTTAATGTGGAGAATTATATGTCCATATTACCCCACCAGCTTGCTTTTCAAATCGAGACCAGAGTATTTGGGAGGAAGGTCCATAAGACCATTTTGTATGAACGAGCTTCCACCTCGGTATTGTATGTGGCTTGTTGGAGAGCCATTGCTTCTCCTGATCTTATGAAGTCACTCACAACCTTGAAAGCTTTCGATGGACTAGGTTTCCAACCTCATGGTATGTTACTGGTCCTTTCAGTCGAGCTTTGGGGAAAGATTTTTTCCATCCAGGTGGAGGTAGTTGATGCTCTGTTGGATTAAAATATTTTATTGGGGAGAAATTGGTTCTATTCTATGACGGTTGTCGCTTCGACATTGTTTCAAAATCTCCAATTCCCTCATTTGGGGAAGATTATGATCATCGATCAACTCGATTTTTGTTGACCAGATGTTGCTAACCCCATTGCAAATAATATCCCCATGCTAGGTCAACCCCCTCCACCTTATCAATTGGTTAGGGTAGGTATGTTGAAGGATTCCACTCTTATGGGAGTGTTCCCCTCAGCCCCTCCTAGTAGGGATGTGGCAACTGTAAAGATGATTCCCATGACCAGCCACAGTCCTAGAGGAAAAGAGATCTTCGAGTCATCCTCTCTTGGCCCTTATGAAGTACTCTATGATGCTGTTAAATATTCTTGTGTTGTCTAGTATGATGATATTCATCTGGTGGCTTCAGATCCTTACAACCTGCCTTACTGGCTAGAACCCTCTCTCCCGAGTGTAGACTATCTCTCACAGATTTTTCCTTCGGATGAGCCCATTATGGATATCATGAGAGCAGATGAACCTATATGGGAAGATCATTACCATAGATCCTCTTTCCTCCCCAATGCCATTTCGGTAGACTTTGATCTTGTGTCTCTTATTAGTACCGATATTGTCACAAATCCTCAGACACCTATATTGTTGCAAGACACTGATTCTAAGGGAAACCATTGAAACATCACTCAGACAACCCCTATTGACATATCAGTAAAGCCTAGAACTATTGAGCATGTTCATGTAGGCCAGAACTGTTCAATAGAAGAAGCTAAAAGTTATAGAGCTCTATTCAAAGAGTTCCGTGATGTTTTTTCCTAGACATACGAAGAAATGACTGGGATTGATCCATGGTGCACAAGATGAAAACTTATCCCATGTCCTAACTAGTTAGACAAAAAATATGACAAGTCCATCCTAGGAAGGATGCGGCTATTCAAGACGAAGTTGAAAAGATTCTAAAAGCGGGGTTTATTTATCCTGTACCACTGACGAAATGGATGTCTACTATTGTCCCCGTGGCTAAGAAGCAGGGAACTATTAGGGCTTGTATCGATTTATTATATTTAAATAAGCCTTGTCTTAAGGAAAAATTCCCTACTCCACACATCAATCAAATCATTGATAACTGTGCTGGGAGTGTCATGTTTTCTTTTATGGATGGAATTTTTGGCTACAACCAGATAGAGATTATGCTCATCGATCAACATAAAATGAAATTTATTTTCATGTGGGGAAGCTTTGCATATTGAAAGTTACCCTTTGGTCTAAAAAATACTAGAGCTACATTCTAGCGCACCATGTCCTATGCTTTTCACGATATTAAGCACACCGTGGAGCCATATCTAGACAATCTCCCTCCTCGTTCACAACAATGGGAGGACCGCCCAAGGAACCTTAGAGACATTTTCCTTAGGTGTCATCATTATAATATTTGACTTTATCCACACAAATGTGTCTTCTATGTTGACAATGGATGTCTTATTTCCTTTGTGGTTTCCAAAGATGGCATCTTGATAGATCCTTTGAAAATTGCTACTATTTTTGGCCTTGCTTGCCTTGGAAAATATCACTAAACTCCAAATTTTGCAGGGAAAGGAAAACTTTCTTTGTCGTTTCATATGAAACTTTGCAAAAAAAATGCATGGCTATATGGGTCTCCTGAAGAAGGACACTCCATTATTTTGGGATGACCAAGCCTAATGATCTTTTGATAATATGAAACATGCTCTGACGCATTCACTGGTATTGCACCCTAGATATTATTCAAAAGAATTTATGCTATATGTTGCTTCCTCCACTACCACCATTGGTATGGTTCTAGTGTAGGAAGATCCCAATGACCAAGAACATGTGATTTATTACCTAAGTAAGACTCTTCTTGACTCTAAAACTTGTTACTTGCATGTGGAGAAGCTAGCTTTATCTATGGTCATTTCTATGCAAAAATTTCATCACTACATATTACTACAAACCATAATTGTACTTGTGGATCAAAACCCCATGTATTACATCCTGACTCATCATGTACAAAGGGGAAAGTATTCCCTTTGTATCGTTGTCTTATAGGAATTCAATCTCGAGTTCGCTAAGGCTACTTCAAAGAATTCCTTGGTCTTTGAGGAGTTTATGTGTGACCTTCACTATGCTATTATTCCCAATGATTCATTTTCAGATGAATTCTTGTTCCTGATCAGCACAACTGACCCAGGGTATGGATATTTGATCATCTGTCTCCATACCCATAGATTTCAACCTAAGTTGAACACCGAAAGTAGTATGATCACCCTGGTGAACTCACCCCCAATAGTGAATGGAAGTAAGTGAACTTATTTTCTAAAAATATCTTGGTGAAGATGTCTACAATCTGCTCATCAGTAGGGCAGTATTGCAGAATCATGATCCTGTCATGCACTAATTCCCTGATATAGTGCATGTGTATCTCTACATGCTTGGTCCCCTTCCTGGTAATTGGATCTATGGATATCTTAATAGCACTTTAATTGTCACAAAAGAGGATAGTGGACAAATTACTACCAATATCAAACTATGAAAGAATGCCTTGCAACCAAACAGCTTGGATGCAAGCATTCACCGCTCCTCAATACTCGACCTCTGCTGAAGACAATGCTATGTCGGCCTAATTTTTTCTAGACCATCAAATGGGGCCACCACCAAACATGAAAAAATATCCATAATTATACTTTTGATCAATATAATCACCCACCCAATCGGAATCCGTGTAACCAACTAGCTCTAGCTCAAAGTCTATAGCATAGTTAATTCCGTAGGTCCTAGTTCCCTGAATATATTGGAGGATCCTCTTTGCTTCCTTCCAATGAATATCATGAGGCCACTGCATGTATCTGGACATAGAATTCATGTCATGACATATATCATTCTGATAATGAGTCAAGTAAATAAAGCTACCAATCAGCTGCCGATAAATAGTGCATTCCATGGGAGGTGTGCTTTTTCCTTCTTCAAGGATGATCCTTGAAAGGAAAGTGAATGGAGCATCCTTACATTCAGCCATGTTAAAATTAAATAACATGTCTTATATGTATTTATACTGATTTACCATTATCCCATCAATATTTTTCTCAATTTCGAGCCCCAGAAATTGCTTCAAGAGCCCCAAATCGCGCATTTCAAATGCATTGTGGAGGGCAATTTTTATGACTGAAATAGAAGCAACTGTGCTACCTGTAATCAGTAATTCATCAACATATAAAACAATAATAGTAAAATTACCATAATACTTCTGTATATACACATTCAGATCTGATTTACAGCATTGGAATATTTGCGAGAGAAGGAAGGCATTCATCTTGGAATACCACTCTCTTGGGGCCTGTTTTAACCCGTATAGTGACTTCTTTAGTTTGCAAAACAAAGATGAATCAGAGATGTATCCCTTGGTATGCTTCATTTATATCTCCTCATGTGTATCTCCATGTATAAAAATAGACTTAACATCCATATGATGCACTTCCCAGTGCTTAGATGCAGAAATTGCCAAAACTAGGCAGATGGAGTCCATTTTTGCAACACGTGCAAAAGTCTCATGGTATTCCACACCTTGGAACTAGGAGAAACCCTTTTATACCAGACTTTACTTATATTTTTATTTTTTTCCATCAAAATCAACCTTAGTCCGAAACACCCACTTGCATTGAACCAATTTCCTACCTGGAGGAAGAGAAACTAGCTCCCAAGTAGTGTTTTTGTGAGGAGAATTCATCTCTTTGTCCATGGCAGCTTGCCATCTTGGATCCTTCCAAGCATGGTATTAAGACTTAGGATATGAAATTATCATTAAATAACAATATTTGGACATCAAATAATTAGGACAAGAGAGCGCAATACCTGCTCTTTGGAAATCAAACCGGGTTCTTCTTGGATCATCCAGATTTCCAATGTTTTGACCTACGGAGGAGAGTGTCTATCGGGCCCAAGTTGGGAGCTGATTTTGTACTTCAGGTTATGATTCAGAATCTAATGTTTTATATACACTAATATCAGAAATAATAGCATCCAAATCATGGTCATCACCTCCAATTCTATAATCCAAATATTCAGTAGAATAGGAAGGGAATTCAACAGTTTTCTCCTTCACTAGTTCTACCTCTTGAAGAGGCTCATCGAACATGACACTCCTTTCAATGATGAATTGTTTTGTTTTGATATCCAGAAGCTTGAAACCTTTATATTAATCAGGATATCCAATAAAAAATAATTCAACTCTTTGCGTTTGCAAAGTCCTCCTTTTATCATGCATAATTTGGGCCCAAACACTCTAAGATTCGACACATCCGGCTTGTGTCCAAAGTAGGCTTCCAAAGGGGTATTATCTTCCAAATATGAGTGTGTAACTTTGTTCGAAATATATTCTGTAGCATTAATGGCTTTATCCCACAAATTTTCAGCCAACTTCTTTGATTTAAGCATGCAAGTGGTCATCTCCTTGAGAGACCGATCATTCCTCTCTGCTACATCATTCTGCTAGGGAGTGTAGGGGACTAAATGTTGGATATGAATACCAATTTGGGAACATATATGCAGAAAATAATTACTGATATATTCCCCTCTGTTATCAGATCTCAAAATATTGATCTTTTTTCCAGATGCATTCTCAATCAATGCCTTCAAATCAGTGAATTTTTACAAGACTTCCGACTTCTTTTTGATAAAAAAGACCCATCTGTATTTGGAAAAGTCATCAATGAAAGTGAGAACGTACCTTGATACATTCATCGATGTGGTAGGCATGGGTCCACTAATATCAAAATGTATGAGCCCCAAGATGCATGATGCTTAGCTTTCCTTTCCCCAATCAAACTTATGCTCAGGGTGCTTTCCAACAACACAACCCTTGCAAATTTCGGTGCTAGATTTGATGACCATGAGGCCTTCAACCATGGAATTATTCTATAATTGATGCAAGTACTTAACGTTTAGGTCTCTGAACCTCTCATGCCATAGTATACTAACCTCATTTCCATGAGTCAGCAATGCGGTGGGCTTTGCATCTGCCACAAAATGGGAGAACTCATAGGTTTTTACATGATGGTTTGGAAGGCCTTTTGCTACAAGTTTTTCGGATGCAATTTCTATGATCTCTACATCATCTAGGATAAATGAGACTCTCTTGGGTACTCCCATATGTTTCATTTGATAAACACTTATGATTTTTGATGCAAGAGATGGTACACACAGAACATTGAAAAAATAACCATGCTCAAGATTTACAGTACCTTGTCCTTCGGATATGATTGTGGAGTCATATCCCATGTGGATGGGAATGGATTTGCCATTGTACAAAGTTGAGAAAGAGTCTCTTTCATCCTTCATGTGATTTGAAGCTCCAGAATCTATCAAAATATCTTTGGACTTCGAAGTGCTTTCCGTGATACCATGACCTCTTTCATGTTGTGGTTCCCGATCTTGGTGATCTCTCCTTCGAAATATTTCTGGAAGATTGATGTGATTTTTCCCAAGAAGAGAAGTAGCTTCATCAAGTTTATTTTTCATGCAGGCATGTTCAGGGTGTAATCCCTTCCCATAGTATAAACACTTGACTTTCTCCTGTCCATGATTCCCTTTGTTTTTGTTCTTCTTCGATCTGGAAGGCTCTTCATGCTGCTAGTTTTCAACTTTAGGCTTAGGATCTTAAAATTTGGTTTTTGGGTTCTTCTGTTGCTTTCCTTTACCCTTCATATCTTTGGGCCCTGAAGCATAGAGGTCTTGATCACAGGAGGATCTGATGATCCCCATCTAGACAAGCTTATCATGTTCACTTGTTAGGGACTCAAGGAAAGCATTGAGTGAAGGCATCTTCCATTCAGGGGTTGTGAGATTCCCTGCATGAAATGTAGAGACAAAGACTGAATAATCAGCTCCAAGTTCATAGAGAATGGAGAGGATGAGCTGATCATCCTCCTTCTCCACCTTACACTGCTTCAATAGTAAGACAATGTGCTTGAACATTGTGAAAAAATCATTTAAGGTCTCGAAATTGGAAGGTTGGAGAGACATCAGCTCGTTTTCAAGATGATAAACTCTCATATCATCCTATTTTCCATACAGGGTGTCCAATTTGTCCCAAATTTCCTTTGGAGTCTTCAATCTCAAGAGGTGGAAAAGAATATCCCTAGAAATAGAGAGGCACAAGAAACCAAATGCTTCATATTTCTTGTTCAAGAATCTATCTTTATCTATCACATGAGCAGGCTCTTCTTCAGTGTCCATGGTGACCCGATAAAGTCCTTTAGCACATATCTGGATCTCCATATCTCTTTTCAATGAATGGAAATTGAATGGAGTCAATATTTCGATGGAAGAAGCCATTTCAAACTGTTGTAGCGAATTATTTTCACCTATTAAAACATGCAAATCACAACAAAAGGGGCACCGTAAGGTCAAATAGCTTGCACATTTTAGGCTTTCATCACACCCAGCATAGTTGGTCAAGCAAGCTTGATCAACAATTCCTTAACTTGGGGTATTAAGTGGCAATCCTTTGCTTCTGGTGCAGTGCTGGAATTTTGAGCTTTTGCTCAATTTTTCATGCAATATCTGTCAAAAACTATGTTTTTGAGAGACTCTGAGCTTTGTCCCTCCGTGAGATTTGATACCATATTAATTTTCCACAGTAATCTAGGGACTAAAACATAGTCTCATAAGAGATTTTAGACAATTAAGCATGAAAATGGAATAATGGTGCTGCAATAGGAGTAGCAGCTCTGTCTAATTAAAAAAAAGAGTAATACATTACAATGATCATGCAAGGTGCATGAATTCCAAGACAATTTGAATTCCCAAGGAGGTCATTCGAATTGAATGAATGGGTGTAGCTTAACTGAATGCCAGCCACAGTAAACACACCTAGTTAACCCACTGATCAAGCTGTGATTTCCTCAATTGAGCCCTACCTATATTGAAGTGCAATGGATGACGTTTCTCAGCTCACCAAATATGATATTAGAAACTATCAACATTATCCCTAATTACCATGACTATTATTAACTGAAGTGACCTATGTGGAACAAGGCCTTTTTGTTTCCAAATAACAAAAGGGACAAAATCCTCAACCATATTATAGACACTCTTGTGTGAAGGAGGTAAAAACCATTTACAATCATCAAATAAAACAAGTGTCCCATGCAAAAGGTCGCATGTAAATGTTCAACACTCTCCCATCAATACTTTGCAAAGGGAAAATATATCCTTTATTTTTTATAGCTATATAAAAAAAAGCAACAATGGTTCATTTAAATTTAGCATAGAGCATGCAAAACAAGTGAAAACATTCAATCAATTGAATATATGAGCATTGGGATTCATAATCCATGAAATACCATCCCACACTTTGCATATGGTTTAAATCTTCACTTGCAGGGTCTCTTTATGCAAAAAAACTAGTAAGTGGCATATCTCTCCTCCTATAGTTTCATCCTCATGTAAATGGATTTAGTCAAGGAAAAGTTCTCAAAACATTACTCACATAGTTTTTAATAATAACAATAGTGGATGTTTTGTGACTTTATCTTTGAAACAAAACAAATAAATGTTATCATAATGATTGAACACAACAATTTCCTCTTTGACATGTCAAAATACTTAAACAAGAGAACTTTCAATCCATAGGAGATAATGGAAAATGATGTAAAGAAATAACAAAACTCCAAATTCCATGTGGAATGTTTTACCAAACAAACCAAGTTGAGGGGAAATCTATCCACCAAATTTAATAAGTCATTGAAATGAAGCAAGTGGTCTTGAAAAAACATGTGATTTTATATCTAAGAGAGTTATCTCAAGATAATTTGTGCACAACCACACACTCCTTTCTTAATACAAATTTTATTTGTTTCAACTTAAAAAAAAACTTATTAAAAACTACGAAATATTTATTAGATAATATTATGTTGATTTAAGATACCATATGTAAAGACGGTAGTATATCTAGTTTTCATCATGCATTTTTTCTGAAACAATCAAATAAAATTAGTGGACTACATTAACTCTTAACCCTTGTAATACTTTCTCATTACAATAGCTAGTGTTTGTTGTTAGAGTTATAGTTGTAGTATTATTAGTAGTCACATATTTGCTTACATATCTCTACGAACTAAACCTTTTTCAATTTTTTTTTAGATAGTGTCATGATATCTTTCTTCTTGACATAATGTTTTTTTGTATATCATTGTGGCCCTCATGTGTATGCATGTCTATACCAAGAAAGTGGGAAATGCGCCAATTTTTTCTTTTTGTGGATATCAAATTTAATGTTATATTGTGTTGGGTAATTTGAAAATTCTAATGGTGGGATGATGGTGTGGGATTTGGTTATGCATGTTTCTCAGTAAGAATTATAACTTAATGTAACCTTTCTTCAATTTGGTGGACTCTTAGAATGACTAATTGACATAGAGATTTCCCATCATTGTTAAGAAACCATCATGTTTGGGGCATGGTCGCATGACTAGATGACATGATGGAAATTGTGTCTCAAAGCACATCCTCTTTAGCATGATCATAATACTTCACATAAAATATATTATGGTTGAAACCACATATTGTCCAGTGCTCATTTCATGTGAAGAAGGCCCCTTACAATAATTAGGTTTAAAGTTTTGAGTCACAAAATATTCTTCATAATATAAAAATAATAATAAATAAGTGGAGAAGTTAATCAACTACCTTCCTTTCACATTCTCAAAATATCATTTGCAATAACATTATGTTTGCAATAATTTTTTTTTAAATATACAAACATCATCACTATAGAGACGATAAAATTCATGAAAATTGTCGCTATATCGATGGATAATACGTGGATGTTTCTTTCCTCGCCAGTAATATTTCATGGCTATATTGACGATCCTCTTTAACTTGTATAGAAAATTCATCACTATGAGCAGGATTGGTCATCACTCTAGGGAAATTTGGTTGTTGTTGCACCCATGCTAGTACTTTGCTATTGTGATAATGGAATGTTTCTTAACTGATGAATGAACGTCACTATAACGACGTACTAACGTTGTTATAGCGACAAAGAAATGTCATAATAATGACGAATGAACATATCTATAGTGACTAATATAGGTTTTTAAAGCAGTGTTCAGCCACGCCATTTGTCATCTCTTTCCTATTGCCATTAATGAAATGTTTGAAGTCTAACTACAGAGACGATAAAGTTTCCATGGAATTTTTGGCTCATGTCTGTCACTATAATGGCACAAATGTGTGTTTATAGCAACAATTTTTTGTGGAAAAAATGTTCACAAATACTAGTGTCCCTCAGTCCTCCCCACCACCTCACCAATTATCCTCCTTCTACTCATCTTATTTTCTACTTCCCATTCCCCCTCCCTCCTTCTCATATTTCTCAATCACAACCTCCCCCTCCTCCTCTTCTCTCCACTTCCCCCCCATCTCTCTCTCCCATATCCCCTTCTACACTCCTCATCCCCCTCCACCCCCACCACCCAACTTCTCCACTCCCCATCCTCATCATCATCCCCTTCCCCTACCTCCTCCCCCTCCAAATACTCCCTCCCCTCCATCTCTCCCTCCTAATTCTACACCCTCCTCCTCATCCTCCTCTAATCATCCTCAAACCCCTCCCCCTCCTTATCCTCTCTCCCCTCCCTCCCTCCCCTCCACCTCACCCCACTTGTTCTTCTCGTCCCGTTCTGCACACTTTTGTCCCTTCCCCTCCTCCTCCACCTCCTTAACAACACCCTACCCCTAATCCTCCTTCTTTTCCCCCCTCCAAAACTCTTTCTCCACCACTCCTTTGCTTCCCCCTACTCCTCGGCCTGTACCACCACTCCCTCCCTTATTGTAGCACTATAAAGTTATAACTATTTCAATTTTTCTTATGGTATATCAATTTGTAAGAACAAAAAATATTATACTTCCACCATTGCATTGGTTTATGGAAAATAAAGATTCTCACTAGTATAATTAACTATTCCAATATCCCATTACCAATTTAATGTTATATCACATTAAAATAGAAATACAATACTCCCACATTATAATATACTATGGGTAGAAACTATACCAAAAAAGCCTCGATAATTCTATGAAGGAAAACAAATTGTGCTTGGAATATTGTAGTTAATATTTGTATCTTAGATAAATTAAAAATAATAAATATAACATATATTCAAAGACAAGAGAAAGTAACTTATGACTCATTCACTAATACACTTATTCTATCTAAGAATTGGATTATCTATTTTGAGCTGAGAAAATTCTAGTGTACATTAAGGATGCAGATGATTTTAATAAACCATGATATTTATATTGTATTTCACCCCTGGGTTTCAATCCATTTCACAATATCTTTATCGTTTCACTAAGACCCCAACGATCATCTTATATCTTCAGTCAAATAGGATATAAGCATTAAATACAAAGGAAAAAAATAATGGAGGAAAAAACAAAGAAAAATAGCATGACAAAACTATGGAACTCGACTAATCTTAATAACCCATCATCATTTCTACTATGCTTTGCACCAATGGTTTGCTTAGTTTGAATGCAAAAAAAATTATCGATATTCAAAAGGGGAAGAACATATGGAAAAAATTAATTCAAGGAACAGAGATGGATGAATACATAGAAGGAAAAGGGTATTTACAGAAATGCAATTTCAATAAAATCCTTTTTCCAATCCCACAACAATATTCAGTTCTGAAGGAGTTTATCATGTAAAGAAACCAATAGAGGCAACATGTAAACACAAATAACCAATTTTAATATTTCCAAAAATAATCTTTGAAGAAAAGCCTCTGCCATAACCATAACCAACAATAAACAATTGTGAAGTACGTGATCACCAAATTATCTAAGATGTTACAAAATCATGATCTAGTAGAGGCATGATCCAACAAAGACCTAGAAGAGGTGATATTTAGCATAGGAAGGATGTCATAAAGGATGAAACATAGCTAAGTCAAAAAGAAAAAAAGGTTTTTATGAAGAGAGGTTATTTCCCTTAACGAGTATCATAAGTATGATATTAAATTAATTTTAGGTAATAAAATTTGGAATATATCAATGATCTCATCTCCTTTAGTGCAATAAAATAAAACAAGTTAAATATTCATTTCTCTTGATAATTTTAACAAAACAAGTTCATAAAAAATGAATAAGATGGAAATAAAGAATGGTATAATTACTTACTCACAATTGTTGGAGTAATCAAAGACACCTACCTAGTTACATAGAGTACAACAAGGAACAAGCTTACATCATATATTATTCTTGATCCAAATACAATACAAAAAATATATGGGTTCAACAATTTTTTCGAAAGGGTGATATGGGTTTCTCTTTGAGACATAAATTTATTTGGAATTTTTAGATCCTTTAAGGTTCGACAACCACTTTCAAGCTAATATATATTTTATCTCTTGAGATCTAAAGCTTAATAAAAAGGTGTATGTATATTTGATAAAATTCCTAGTGTCACACCCTGGGGCTGTAAAAGGCCTCCTTATTCTTCTAGTAAATATATTTTATATGATTTCTTTCTAGTGCAGAGAATTCATAAACGAGGAAAAAAAATTTCATGCATCTAATCTCATTGATGGAGAGATTAATCTTATTCTTCCACCAAAATTTGCAGGTGCCCATTTTGGTGGATAGCTTAACCTTATTGATTAATTGAAGATATTGTAAGCAAACCATGGCGGGGTTTGAGGATTAAGTAGGTGAATTCAATTCCAATGTGAAATCAACGCCATTAAATCATTTCTTGAAGAGTTTAAATCTTGACCACATTGGATATATTGTACCCCAGCTTCCCAACCCTATATAATTCTTTAATAAATTCTAATTTATGGGGTAAGGAATTCAGTTCTACGAAATGAGTGAAAAACAATTATTAGAAATCTCGGGTGTGCCAAAAGGAATTCATTCCTAGGAAAGGAGTCCAAAATAGTTACATATCTAGGGTAGTGAGAAATAGTGAGTTCTCCATAAAGTGCACTAATGTGTGAGTAGCAAATAGATTAAAAAGCATAAAAGTTCTTTTATTTAACACTACACTTTACGCATCATCGTTTCAAAGGTTACACTTTTGTTGCTTTTAAAATTGTGAACTTTGGTCATCCAATGACTTTCAACTATTTTTTGGATCTAAATTTTGAATTCTCATCATGCACAAATTTTTCGATAGATATCTTTCATGCTTTTTAAGTCTTTCATTATTTATATGTCTAAAAATTCAACACTGCTAGATAGAATGGCCATTTTTCTCCTGCAATTCAGCATCCTCAAAAACCCGTGAGCCACCCAAAATTCCATAAATTGACAACTATCATCTATATTTTGGAAAATTCCTACGATATTTTATCAAAATCATGTTGATTTCCATATAAATCTTAAAACGTTTAGACTGTTTTGGGAGTATATTTTGAATTCTAGTCATCCAACAAGTTCCAACTATTTTTTTAATTTAAATTTTGAATTTTTGGCATCCAACCTTTATGAGTGCCTTTGTCCTTGAGCCAATGATACTTTTTTTTAAATACATTACACAACCAAGGTGATTTATTCTCTAAAATATTGTAAAGTTAATATATATATCAAAATTATGGTTTATTTATGAGTTAACATTTTAAGTTCCAATCATATTCTAGTTAAAAGTGAAAAAAAGTCTAAAGTTAAGGTTTAGATAATTTAATGTTTAAAGCTACTATATTTAATCTATATATAATAAATATGATACTAATTTAGACTATACACTACCCTTTCATGAAACTAAAGTGGAATACAATGAACTTTCTTAATACTAAATTACACTAATTATGTGATAAATAGTATTTTAATGACTTGGAATTAGAAAGATAAAAAGAGTGTGTAAATGACAAATAAAAAAGAGACAAACTTAAATGTGTAGTGGATTTATTGTGAACAAGAATGTAATATTAATATTGACAAATAAGAAATGATTGAATAACACATTTTAAAGGAGGAGGTAACATTAATACAGTCTTGACAAGAATACTATTGTTATATATATACATGTTACCAAATAAAAAAGGTAACTATCGTGTATACAATCATATATTGGCTGGTCTTATATGTACCCTAATAGGAACCTTCCATTTGATCATTGACTAATTCCATCACTATTTATATTGATTTATTTTCCTTGATATAGTGATTATAATGGCCTCTTATATTGTTTCCATTGATGGTTATTTTCATGATCAAGAAACTCATAACCTAGATAGGTAGCATTATAGTCATTACCATGACCATTTTTTATCAAATCTATTGTATAATGTTACATTTATTCTTATTATTAGTGGTAAGAACATCACTTCTGATCTTAATCATGTACATACCAGCTTGATTATTAACACCATAATAACATGGTAAATCAATCACCTTTGTAGAAGAAATATCACTAATATATATTAAAGTGATGTAACACTAACAAGTAGAAATAAGAAAAGACAAAAAAAAGAATAGTGTATAATTTTTTTAGGAAGAGGTGACATTAATATAGTGTATGAGAGATACAATATTGTTATGTTTATAGTACTTAATTTTTTTTTTTTTATCATGCATGTTTAGATATAAAAGTAAACAAAAAGTATTGTGTACACCTATATACTATTATTCTAAACAAAAATATAAATAAAACATAATATGATGTTCATATTATTATTCTAAACATATAATCACCATTATGACATAAGTACATAAAATTTGTTGAAATTCTCATTCATAGAATTTAAGTTAGTCAATAACAAAATATCATCACAACAATGAAAAGATATGACCAAAACACAATACAATAAGGAAATGAGTGATTAGTAATGTTATATTTCATTACTATAATTATAAATAAATGAAATAATATTAATATTTATTATATTAAAATAATATTATTAAAACTTTAGAATAAATATCATAATAAAAAAATAACATGGAATCTCCTTCCTTACAAGAAAAAGAAGAAATTATATGGACATATAAAAGGAAGAAATACAAGTTTGGAAAAGGGAAAATGCTAAAAGTAAAATGTTATGAGAAGGAAAACTATAATAAATCGAGGGATTAAAATCAACCTTTGATATTGTAGAGAAGCTGAAAAAGTATTTATTTAATTATAAAATATATTTTGTGGGGTAACATAGTGTTTCTATAAAAATGATAATGAAAAGTTAAAATAAATAATGCATTACATAATGCATAAGGTTTGACGTAAGGAAACATGTAAATATTTTGTTAATCAAACATCTTGGCATCTCACAATGTGTCGCCTATTTCCATTCATTGGAGAATTGATAAAAACAGTTATTGTATCATACAAAAATTATGAATGGTGTTATGGCTGCTATGTTTCATGGAGGAGTTTTCTCCTTTCGAGAAATCTTTTCTACTTCCATGTGATTATTCCTATTTTATCATTTCCAAGAGAGAACATAGAAATTATTGACTATATGGATTGTTAATAGATGCATTATAGCTTCCAAAGACACTTTCATTTTTTCTACCTATTTGTTCTTTACCAAGAAATTGGTATGGATACTATGCATAGATGGGTTCCCAAACTTTTTTAGATGGGTCTTTTATTTATATGGTTATAATTATAGAATACCATGGCATAAATCTATTAGCTAATCCTTTTGTAATTGATGACAAACAATGGAAACAATTAACTAACAAATCCTCTTCTAGATAGTAAGGGTTTGTTGAAAGCATTGAGTAAGTTTCATATATTTGATAAATGGTTTTCTGGTATCATTCTTATGTTCACTATTTCAAACGGGTCTCTTTCTTTGTTTGGATGTGCATGATTGATAGCCTTAGTTTTTTGTGACTTTATATGTCTCTGTATATTATTTTCTTATCAAGTGGAGTTTTATACCCTCTATCAAACTCTCCAAATAAAAATAATTTATATGATAACTTTGGTTCTTACTTAAACACAATGTCAAGGAGCTACTTGTCCATAACGTTGATCTAACACTTTAATTTCTTATGGAGTCCATCAAAACCTACCATTTGAGTTAACTCATGAAAGTACATAACAATCAATAAAAAATTTCAATAATAAAGGGTTGTTGTACAACAATTACTTTGTGGTTTGAAATATTGATACCTATTAAAATCATTTTCCACATGAAAACAACATCTTTTCTTAATAATTCAAAGTTTTTTTTTCCACCATGGACCCTGCATAGTGAATCTGTTTCCACTTGCCAATATTTAACCTCTAAGCATTATTTTGTGATTCATTTAAAGTTGCACCTTCTTTTTTTTTCAAAATAATTACAAGTCTCCCTGCCCCCCCCCATAAAATGTCTCTCTTCCTTGAGAGAACATGTTTTCTTAAAAACCATTTATCGTGTTTCTAGAAAGGGGTTAGGTTTTTGAAAGAGTACAAAATTCCTTCTAATCTAGGTTGTTTGAAAAAAATTGAGTAAGTTGCATCTATTTTAGAAATAGTTATGATATATCCCTCTAATATTGATTCATTTTGACATTTTTTAATACATTTATTCCTTGCTTTCGCTTTTCATCATAGCTAATTGTAGTCTTTGTTTGGGGTTTCACGTATTCCTACATTACCTAATTTTCAAGTACATTTTGAGGAATTATATCAAAATCTCAATCGCATAATAATTTTAAAGAGATTTATAGTTCTTCATCAAAGTCAAATAATTGAGAAGATTTGTGTCCATAGCCTTGACCTCATTCTTGAAATTTCTCATGCCCTCTCCCTAGGCTATTTATTTGAGTTAATTCATGAAAGTCCCTCACAATTGAAAACTAATCTCAGTTACGAGGACCAATCTTTAAAAATTTATTTGATATTCTAGTCATCAATACCTAATAAATGTTCTTCCCATAGAAAACCACACCTTCAGACACTAATTTCTAGCTTTGAAAAAAAATATGACCACGAACCCTAAGTAACGATGGTTTTTATTAATTTTCATTGAGAATAGTTTTATATTTTTGTATTTAAAAAAATATAATGAATACTTTATTTTTCATGATTTTTTTTGTTATCGAATAACTATAAAATGAACATTTCTAAATTACCAAAGTTACAATGTCTTAAAATGTTAGGAAATTGAATGTTTTGTCAAATGTTTGGAAATTGTGATTTAATATATGGTTTAATGAATAAAAAATTAAAAGGAAGTGATATTCATTTTAAACCCTATTAGTGTTAGAATTATGTCAAAATATTTCCTCCTACAGTATTCTAGGAGTTGTTAAAATAAATTCAATAAATATTGATCTTAAGTCATCTTAGATTCAGAAAGATGATAATTTTTCTTCTCACAATATTTTCAAAATTTCTAATATAGATCAAAGATTATATATTTTTATATTATTGTTTATTTATCATATATATAATGTATTATTTACATAGAAAAGACATACACACATATATAAATATTTAATCTCTCTATTAGTTCATATGGAGCATTTTATGTCTCTTAACATTAAGATAGGAAATAATAGATAACAAAGTGTCAAAAATGTATAATAATTATAGTAAGAACATAAATTTCTAGAATTTAATGAAAAAAAAAACATTAAGCATAAGATATGGTAACAAGTTTAAATTAGATCCCAAAAACATTTGATGGTTGAACATGGTAAAGTTTCTTACTTATAAATCAAATTGTTACGTAAGTAGAGTAATATGAAATATGAAAATGATCAATTTACAATGTGTAATGAAGGTAGTGATCAATATAATGTTGAGAGAAACACAATTTTTATGTGTATTTACATACATACATGTTAGCCAATAAAAAGCACAACTATTGTTTATACCATCTTATTTTGTTGTTCATAGATGTACCTTAATATGAACATGTCATTTCATTCTAGACAAGCATTTTCAACATTTATATTCATTATATAATTAGAATATGAAAAATCATCTACTCTTTCATATCCTAGTGTGTTGATGCAATAGTTAATGCAATGATATCTAACATGAATCACCTAATTTGGAAAAAATATACAAGAAATTCAAGAAACATAGTCCATTCACATAGGTACTTTGTTTTTTTATTTGTTACAATCATTTGGTGCAATTGTTTTTTCTTCCATTTAATGAATACTATCATTTTTTCCTGCTAACAATTTAAACTCCATATATCGTCTTCTTTTCCTTGATAGAGTAGGTACAAAGGACTCTTCTATTGTTGTCATTGACAGTTATTTGCACAATCAAGAAAATCATCACATGTATAGATAGGATTATAGTCATTAGTAATTACCATGGAAATTTTTTTTTCAGCTCTATTTTATGATGTTATAGTTATGGGTGAGTACATGAAGTTGGTGGACCTTTTAGATGCCACTGGATTTTTAGAAAACAAACCATTTCTATGCCATAATGTTTTCTTTTCTCAATGATTTCATAAAAAAATGTGTCAGACTACTAGACACTGACCTCTACATGCTATAAAAAATACAATCCATAATCATTGCATTAATACATTTAAACGTTGCACTAACACTTGGAATAGTAATTTTGAGGTATATTCTCTTACATAGTTTAAAACAAAAAAGTACTAATTTTATTTTGGAAAAATAGTGTTGCACTAGTACTATTTGTTATCTACATGTTTTCCAATTTGTGTATATTGATTCCATCATTTAGGCATTCAAAGGCTGCACTAACATGGACATATACCTTATCATTTGTTGAAAAAAAAATGTTAATGTTAGCAAAAATAAAAATTGAGTTAGTTGTAAACATTTTCAATAAATACAATTTATATATTTAGAAAGGTGATTCAATTTCCTACATTTCATATTTTTTACTGTAGGCAAGATTCACCATGTAGGTATGCCAAAATACCCATGTAATATGAAGGATGTTTGTTTTGCCATTTGTTGCATCTAATGTGCAAAAAGAGGCCATTATTAGATTGCACTCGCCCTTATTCTTATGATTACTTTCAACACAATTGATATACAAGTTGATTATGCACTTGTACACACTTATCACGTTGACAACGCTTATTTATACATTGATTCTTACGTACATGTAGGCCTATTGATGCTTGTATATTTTGTTTCCTAAGTGTTAATAGAAGGACTCTTTATTACCTACAAAAAATAGTGCTAAGACAATAAAGTTCATATGGAAATGGACAATAAAATAAGCTTTCAAAAAAGTGTAAACGAGAAATCGAAATAGAAAGCGAATGTGTATTGGTTTTACTGTGAAGAAAAAGGTAACATTGAAAATTAGGAGTAAGAAAGGGAAAAAAAAAGGTTAACATCGCATAAATTTTAAAGGTGGAGGTCTCACACAGACAAATTTTTTTTATTATTAAATGTTTTATATGTTTAATATTTTTATGTCTATAGTGTCTTACAAATACATATTATCATTCATCAATATTATGTATAATATGGATATTAATAAAACTTGAATAAATGTTAATTAATTATATAATAATAAAAAGTGTACCTTTAAGATTTCCATCCTCATGGGAGAAATAACAAATGATAACATATTTCTACCCCATTTTTACTCCTTCCTTCTCTCCATATTCCTTCTCTATGTTATCACCTCTCCTCTCTTCTCCCTCATCCAGCTCTCATTTTTCTTCACTCCTCGCATCCCCAGTCATCCTCCTCCACCACCTCCCTCTCTTCCACTATTCCTCCTTGAATCACCCTTAACAATTGATTATATTCACTCACCTCTCTATTCCAACCCTCACTTGATCTCTCTTTCAATTGTCACCTCTCCACCCTCCTCCACTCCTCTCTCTCTTCGTGTTCTCCTCATTGTCCTCCAACAATTCTGTGTTGCGGGTCCCTCTAAAACATCAAACAAAAGGTGTATTTACTACATTGATTGTACAAATGGCCTCTTACTGGTGTATCTCATTGCATCGACATGACTGCAAGAGGGTCCTTGAGTTGGAATTGTTGGTTTTCTTAGATAAAACCCTTGATTTTGTTGTGTTATTAATACTAGTTTATATTAATGAAGTTAGGGATGAACACTTACATTTATATGTTTTGACACACTTATTATGTATTTGGATGATAATATTTTCTTGTTAGTTCATTAGGTTTATATGTGTATGAATATTCACATTCTTTACCTTCACCTTCACCTTCACCTTCTAATATAGAATCGTAATAGCAACTACTTTCCATTTAGGTATGAAATTTATTAATAAATATTCCATAATATTAGTATTCATGATACAAAAACATTATATCACCAAAAGTAGCATCAACTATGGATGAAATTGATAAAATAGGGTTGAATAAGCACTTATAGATGCATTAAATTTAGTCTTTTGTCCAAGTAGATCTTGTAATCAATTGGACTAGGAGTTTGGGGTTCATATATCAAACATATCAAACATTTTGCATGCTTCTATACTATTAGCACATGCTTGTGTGATTATTCCTTGTTAGAGTAATAATTCATCCTAGTACCATAGTATTAGACCTTAGGAACATTCATTTTCTATCATGCAGTGATTTCCATGGTTTAGACTTAGGGAAATTGGCATTTATGATAGTTGAGGCGCTCCTAGTTGATCATTCTGCACAGTTGAGGTTCTCTAGGTTGATCATTATAAAAACCCATGCTCCCACATTGATGACAGTCAACTAGCATGCACTCCCCTTCCCCAATTTCAGGGATTTGGTCCAACTGGAGGTGCTAGTGCCTTGTTTTGGTGGTTTTTTGGACTCTCTAGGAAATGCATTTCTCTCCTAGAGCCACTCCCACTCACCCATGTGCTCATCAATGTTTTTAATACCTTCATTTATGATTCAACATGCCTTTCCCACATTCACACATGCATTCATGACCGTTTGGGATGATTATAAGGCTCATTGGTCCACCTATGGGGATTTGAGGGTCAAATATTGGGATGACACTTCTATGCATCCATATGGCCTCCAAGGACTCATTATGTTTCCCTATTATACTAAATACTTGTTCCAAACATAGTTACATGTTGGATAGTCATAATAATATATGTTATTGACTTCATGTGTGTATGTAATTTTCAGTCTTTTAGCTATTTTGTGCATGTTTTCTAAACCATAGTGAATTGTGAGAGTTTCTTTGGCTCCTAAATATAGATATGATTCAATTGTCACATGGTACCAGATCTCTTTGGATCTGCAAATCAAAACCAGTGTGTTTGAGTTGTTGTTAGAGGGATTCTTCAGATAGATTCGTGAGTTTTCATTGTAGGTACATTCAATAATTTGTCACCAAGAGCGTAAGAAAAAATGGATCAGACCCATGTCTTGTTAACACCATTCAACTATTTCAAGTGCAATTCCAAAATCATGATTCATCTGAGGTCAAAATGGCTATACAGGGTCACCATGGGAACATAATTGGAACCAAACTCTGTAATTGCGAAATCAAAATTCCTCAACTAGCTTAATGAAGCATTTGGATTGCTTTGCATTAACATTTCGAGAGACTTACTCTTCCATGTTGATAGTATAGCAACCCAAAATGAAATATGTATGCAGATTCAATATTTGTTCAGGAATACTGATGAGATGAGAGGTCACCACCTTGAAAATGAGCTCATCTCCTTGAGTCCAACTCATTATGAGACAATCCAAGATTTCTTCTCCAAACTAAAGTCTTTGGTGATTCAACTCAAGCAATGTGGCATACAAAATTAGGATGGACAACTCATAGTTTACATACTTTCGAAGCTAGGGCCAGAGTACTCTATGTTTGTAAGGACATTTCACTTTAGCAAACTCATAGCTCAAAACTGGAAAATTCCATCACTAGTTAGCTTCATGGAGTCACTGATCCAAGAGCAAGACAAGCTGGTATAGATGGGTACCATAAAATCCAATAAGTACCAATCTATTTCTATTTGTGTTTCAAATCCATCCAGAGGAAAAAAGAAAGCTAAGGATTCGAAGCAGCAAGACACGAAGAAGCAAGACATACCCAAATTTCTTGATGCGGGTTCGAATCCTTGCAAGGACAAGGACAGGAATAACAAGGACAATACCAAATGAACCTACTGCCACAAGGGATGGCATCCAGAGAGTGCATGTATGAAGAATACCATAGACATGATGGAGAATTTGTTGGAGAATAACAACATCCTAGTCCAAGAGGGTGCAAGGAAGAAGGATGGAGGTTAAGGCTCAGACAACAAAGAGAGGTTCCATGCATTGGTTGCTGGTTCTTTAGATTCTTTATCCTTCATCATTGATTTGGGAGCATCAAGGCACATGGACTTTATCAGATATTTCTTTACATTCATGTATTCATATAGTGGCCCAACTGTTCGAATGGGTGATTATTAAGAGATTCAAGCCAAGGGGATTGGTAGGATCGATCTAGAAGATGGGTATTTCAATAATGTGTTTTTTGTAGAACACTAGAAATCAAAACTACTATCATTATACCAAATGACACACATTGGTGAAGCAAAGAGAGTAGTATTTACTCTGGACACAATGGAGATAGTTGAAATCTCTACCAACAACGTGGTGGCGTTGGGGTTTGGTGACCATCAAGTTAGGATGTACAAGTTCCCCATTTCCTTCCCTACTCTAGAGGGAATGAACTCCTAACTCATGCCAATGAGTCAAGAAAGTTGTGGCATGAGAGTTTCGACCATCTAAACTTTAGATACCTCTAGGAATTGAAAAAACAAGGCATGGTTGAAGGGATTCCTTCTATTAAGATCTCCAATGGCCTGTGCATTGGGTGTGTGATTAGCAAGCATCCAGAGTGCAACTATGAGAAAGGGAAAGAAAGGAGAGATACTCAAGTGCTTGGAATGGTTCATTCATATCTTATTGGACCTCTCCCTACACCTTCCTATGGAGGATCAAGGTATGTTTTGAACTTCATAGATTATTTCTCAAGGTTTTGCCGGGTTTACTTTCTCAAACTCAAATGTGAAGTCTTTGAGACTCTTAAGGTTTGGAAAGCCATGGTTGAGAAACATTGTGGGAATAAGATAAAAGTGCTTAGGATTGATAATGGAAAATATTATGTGAATAAGAGTTTTTATCATCTCTGTGAGGAATGTGGCATCCAAATGCATCATTCAGACCCCTATACACCACAAGAGAATGGTGTGGTAGAGCGTAAGAATGGGGCACTCAAGGAGATGGAAACCTACATAATTGAATCCAAGAGTTTGAATCCTAAGATATGGGATGAAGACATAAATTGTGATTCATACATCAAAAACATATATCTTCACAAATAATTAGATGGAAAAACACCATATGAACCTTGGTTTGGTCACAAACCAAGTATTTCTCATTTCAATATTTTTGGCTCAAGGGCTTGGGCTAGGATTCCATCAAAGAAGAGAAAGGTATTGCATCCACAAATAAAGGAGTGCATTATGGTTGGATATCATGAATATGAAAATTAATACAATCTCTTTGATCCCTCATCTCAAAATAATTTCATAGAAAGAAGTGTGCAATTCAAAGTAGAACTCATTCCAAAGCTCGAACTAGCACCAGGGGAATGCTCATCTCCTCCACCACAAGATGATGTAAGTGATGAATATTTTTCTGATATTTCTAAGATTTATGATTCTGATATGGATGAATATTATGATTATGGTTATCATTCACCCATTCATCCCAATTGGGCTAAGAAAACCATAGAAGTAGCAGGGAATGTAGTTGGCAATCCACTAGATCCTGGCAAGACTATGTCACAATTTCATACCGCTTCTTTTGCAAGTGAAGTTATTATTGTTTATAAATGATTAATTATGGTTATATATGATCCTAAAACATATCAGGAAGCATAACTTGATACAATATGGAAAACAACCATGCAAAAAGAGTTCAACTCTCCACAGGAAAATGAGACTTGGGAATCAGTTCCCTTTCTCTTGAAGAGGAAGCTAGTGCAATTCAAATGGGTCGATAGGACCAATGTTGATTCTTATGGGTATGATATAAAGTATAAGGATATATTGGTTTCCAAATTCTTCTCTCAAGTCGAAGGAGTGGAATATATAGATAAATTTTCACCGGTTGCAAAGATGGACTCTATCAAGAGAGTTTTAGCCATTGTTGACTCCAAGTGTCGGGAGTTTCACCACATGGATGTAAAAAATGAATTTCTTCATGGTGATATACAGGAGGAGATATATATGTAGAAACATAAACATTTTATAAAAGTATCCTTCTCTTGTATGCAGGTTAAATAAGTCACTCTATGGCCTCAAGAAAGCCCCAAGGGCTTGGTATGCCAAGATGGACAATTTTATGCTATCACTTTTATTTGAAGATGAAAATATGATGAAAATGTTTATTTTCAGAATGTTGGTGATGTATTTCAGGTCATTGTACTCTATTTTGATGATATTTTGATTACAAGTAGTTGCATAAAAAAAATTGGGTCAATCAAAGCCGCATTGCACAATGAGTTTTCAATGACTGCTCTTGAATTGTTGAAGAAATTTCTTGGTTTGGAAATTGAGAAATATGAAAGAGGAATCAAGGTCAGCCAACACAATTATGCTTTAGACCTGTTATTAAAGTTTAATATGGCTGAATGTAAAGTAACAAGGTTCCCATTCATTTCTGGTATCAATATAGATGAAGTTGGTGACTCTCCATTGGTGGATAGCTCTTTGTATAGACAACTAGTCAGGAGTTTGTTGTATCTTACACATTCTAGACCTGATTTAGAATTGTTGTAGCTATATATATGCAACAGACTCATGAGATCCATTGGAAGTAATCCAAGAGTATCCTTCACTATGTGCAAGGAAACAAACACTTCAGGGTGCACTATGTTGCTGGTTCTCCACTAGAACTAGTGGGATTTTCTAATTTTGATTGGGTTGGCGATCCCAATGACGAGAAGTACACTTCATGTTATTTATTAATGCTATCAAAAATTTCCATATTCTAGTCAGTAATAAAACAACATACCATCTCTCTTTCTTCAGCTGAGGCTGAGTATAGAGGAGCAGCGAACGTAGCTACACATTGTGTGTGGTCGCAAGGTATTCTTCGAGAACTTGGAGTTTCATTTTATTCATCCACAGTCATTTGGTGTGACAATAAAAGTGCAATAAATATTTCCACATATCCAATGAAAATACAGAGGACCA